>JADLZN010006927.1:0-41716 GCA_018155175.1 Sinocyclocheilus anophthalmus | reverse complement strand
TGTCCAGATTTGTGCTCTGGCTCTGATGCTTCCTGAAATGGAGTGTGAAGTCTCGTTTCGAGTCTTGATTTACTATATCAACATCAATGGTTTTGTCTCATTTCTCAGGGTGGTCTGTTGGCTCTCCTCAGCCGTTTGAGGGAATAGACAGGACTAGTCTTTGACTTTGTCTTTTGCCCAGGAGGGCTAGATCACCTGTCCATGCACAGCTTCTGATGTTTTCCAGGTGCATGAGCTTTATTCTGTAAGAGACAGAACAGAAATTCAGAACAAATGGTGTGGGGATAAAAGATTTTTTGCTTCCTCTGCATCCACTGTTGCCATCCATTTACAAGCTGTTTCTATTTCTTTTCCCAGAAAAATTAAATATCACAAAAAATAATTCGCAAATCAGCACCGCTTTCACTGAAATGAGAATTGTATTGTTATTTTATTAACATTTATTAAATGTAAATGATTTAAAACATTTAAATGATAAATATTATAAATACTTAATTGTTAGGTAAAAAAACATGATTCATTTATAATATTTATATTGAATTATAGATTTTGTATTGTTTTATTCTATCTTTTTAGAACTATTACATTTTATAAACTGTGTTCTTACTTTTATTAACTTATAAAGTAAATCAATTACTTGCAGTTTAGAAAAGTCAGTTTTAGATCAGTTTTTCAAATTATATATATTGTGTTTTTATTATAATATTTTTCAGAAATGCATTATTAAAGTTGAATTAATTTTATAATGTATTAAATTACTTAGTCACATGACTTCACTGTTCTGTGAATGTGTTTCCATTGTACTTACTGTAGAAATCTTTCTCCCAAATTAGACATTTATTAACTCAAGTGAGTGCTGTTTTTTCTTCTTTTTTTGTTTTCCATTTATCATTTTTGTAATGTAATGTGCAGATTTAAAATACTGGTCTAAAATACTATTTTTAATTTGTTTAACAGTAAACTAGCATAACATAGTTAAAAGTTAAGTTTAAAGTGTAAGTTTTGCCAACACCGGGATAAATTACATTTGAAATATTTTTTAAAATAGAAGGGTTATTTTAAATGGTATATAATTATTTAAAGTAAAATACACATCTGAAATACTATTGGTATTTTATATTTATGATTAATAGATTAAAATAATAGATAATAGTAAAAATAGATTAAATTAAACATAATAACAAAAGTTAACAGTACTGTGACTAATACAATAATAATACATTTGTGTAAACAACTAATCATTATGCATAAAGTATATCATTTCAAGTAGTTTTATCATATTTTTAAAATTGGCTTCACGCAAATATTTTTAAAAGTAAGGCTTATAACAAAATACAGATTGCATAGATGTAGTGTATTTACCTTTATGTCATATTCATTTGTATGGATTTTATTTATTTATTTATTCAGTTGAGCAATATCCATTTAAATGCAAATTTACAATATATTTCCTCTTTCTCCGTTATGTAGCTGTTGTTTTGTTACCTGACTTCATATTTGAATCTTTGTGCTCATTTGTCTTTGTTTTCTGTTAGCATCAGAGCCGGGTTTCAGCAGCAGCAGCAGCGCGGAGGAGGAGGAGACGTCAGGGTACGAGAGCGAGGGTGGCCCCTCTCTCTCACCTGGGGCCCCTGAAGAACCGGCGCCGTCGGTATCTCCCTCTACCGGCCGCAGACCCCGAACTGCGTTCACCGCAGAGCAGATCAACAGTCTGGAGAGAGCCTTCAAGAGAAACGCTTATCTCGGAGCCCGGGACAAAAGACCGCGCTCGCAACAGACTGAAATCTGTCTGAATAAAAAAGCGTATGAGTGAGTTATTGTATTCTTAAACTTATTGACAATGGTTTAATAAGGGATTTTTAGGCGACTGCGGTAGTTTTTTGTACCTTTGTGTACGAAACTCGAGAATCATTTGTTTTGATCAGGATTCGGAGCATGTAGCAAATGACAAAGTCAAGTGATTTCAGTGAAGACGAGGCTCGTTACGTCAAAACGGTTCGAAATTTGCTAGTAGTATTAAATTGTGACATTTTTGTTAACCCTTAACTGTCACGTCCACGTGGGACGTTCGGCAGCTCGGTTGTTGTTGTCTTTTTCTTTATCAAATCTTTTATGTAATCATCCTAAAATATATACCATTGAAAGCTGTGAAACCATTTCGAAATCAGACATTGCTTTACCATGGAAATGGTACTTTAAAATATTTAGGCTGTCTCCTCCCCCTTAGTGGGCGGAGTCAAGTGTCATATTACAAAATGCATTACGGTCTTTTAAAATCAAAACTTTTTATAATCTTGACAAAATACATATCGTTGGAAAGGTCTGAGTCTCAAGATTATTTTGGGATAGAAGTAATATGGACAGAAATTTAGACATTTATGACAGAAAAATGCATTAAAAAAAATTCAATGGAGTTTGGATGGCACCCGGTGGCTGTTTGTGGTATAATGCCCTAAATAAAATTCACAGGAACCTCAATTTTTTTCATATCAACTTCAAATTCGGAACATAACTTATTTAGACATAAGGCTATTATTTGATACCAATTTTAGAGTAAAACCTGATACGTAAAATATTTATTATATATAAAATAAAATAAAATTAATATAGTCCATTTCTTTTACATTAAATTTAAACTACTATAACTTTTTGATACTTACATTTTTTGAACAAATTCGATAATTTGCTGATTTTCTTCTTTAAAAAGAGACCAACCTTATGTCTGTATTCCAAAGTGTTCATAAATTACAACAATTTAAGTTTGGATAGTGCAAGAGTAGTTAATCTCTTATTGGACTGTTTAGCCAAGCCCTCCATAAAACAAACAAAACAATTGATAAACAAAATATAGCAAGTTTAAACAGACACGGCATATTTAATGGTATTCGTTGCTTTGTTAATTGCATTTCATATGTTATACTTATTGGGTTGGTAAAAGGTTTTTAATGCATGTTTGACCAGCAGGCGTCACTAACGTGTTGCGTTTCGAGCTCTTCGAAGCAGTGAATCTTTTTGCGAAGCAGTTAGATCAATTGATTTAAAGATTCGAATAGGTTCGTTTCTCCCATCACTGCCTTTAAATATCAGTTTCAAGATAGTACACTGACTTCTAAGAAGGCGAATGGCTTATCTGTCTTTTCCAAACGTCTGTTCTAGGAGCATGTTTTTTTTTAGGGACGATATATTGCGAAAAGTTCGGGCCCCCTGATCTGCACATTTTGCATGTCTCCCTTATTTTAACACACCTGACTGAGATCATCAACTCGTTAGGAGAGAGAGATCCATGAGCTGAACTAACGAGTTGATGATCTCAGTCAGGTGTGTTGCATGCAAAATGTGCAGACCAGGGGGGCCCCAGGACTGGAATTGAAAACCGCAACAAATGTGTAATTCCACTCTTTTAACCAAAGGGGGCGCCAAAAAATAGTGATTTAACTTGTGTTTATGTGTTCAATGTAAACTTATCCCATGTTTCTTTCCATTAGATCAGAAACTGGTTCCAGAACCGACGCATGAAGCTGAAACGGACCGTTCAGGACAGTCTGGCTCACGCCTGCCAGGCCAAGGTGGCCTCGCATATGATGCATTACTCCGATCTGCACAGTTTCCGTGCCGCTCCATATCCCAGCTACTATTCGGCGGTCCAGGAGACCCCGGCACCTTACGGCCCGGGATTTCACTACAGTCCTGCTACAGCCGGAGGCCTGCCGACCCTGCCTGTGGAGGCCCTGTATCAGTACAGCACCCTACAGAGCCTTCCTGTCCATCCCAGCAACCCTTCCATGATGAGTCCATACCAGCCCTATCACTCGCAGTACTACAACACACAGTGAGACGAGAGGCCGACAACAAAACATTCATTTCTGCCTGTTAAGCCTTGTGCTTTGTTTACATCGTTGCATTTGTGAATACAGGGTGAAGTGCAATAACAAATGTGATCTTTTTTTTTTTAAATCGTTTTGATGAATTATTTAAATATGTTTGTAAATCTCAAGAAAGTTCTATTTCGTTCATGTCTATGTGTACAAGAGGAGTGTATAAATAAATCATTTTCTATTTGATTACACCAAAGTGTAAGGTGCTTTATTACTGCCGTAAAATGAATACTTTTGAACGTTAATACTTATCATAGATGGATTAACTTGATCAAAAGTTACAGTAAAGACTCCAATTCTGTACAAGATTGACTTTCTATTTATCAAATGTTTTTCAACATAAGATAATAATGAATAAAGGTTTCTTAAAGCAACCAAAATCAGCATAGTTAGAATGATTTCTGAGGATTCTGTGACACTGAAGTACTGGAGTAATGATGATGGAAATTCAGCTTTGCATCACAGTAATAAATGACATTTTAAAATATTCACATATAGTTCAAATATTTCAACATTATTTACTCGTTTACTGTATTTTTGATCAAACAGATGCAGCATTTTACTTTTTCAGAAACATTAACAAGTCTTACTGACCTCAAATTATGTGGAGCCGAAACATAAACAATACTGTACTTAAGTATCATTTTGGGGATTTTGTACAACAAATATACTGACCTAAAACGGAACACTTTCAGCATGCTACTATCTATTGTTATTAAATAAACATTCAGTTACAGGGTTTCTGCAGGTTTTATGAAGTTAAGACTTTCTTTTTAAGAAAAGGAATAAACGGAAGGGAACACATCAATATGTTCTCTAAACGTAAATGTCTAGGGAGAACACAATGAGCTGCATTAGCAACACTTTGTCTAAAAATACAACTTCCAACATATCTCCTCTACTTCTTAATCATTTTACAGAAACAAATAACTTATGACTCAAATACCTCAGCTCGCAGCCACTAGAATACAGAAATGTATTTTACTGTAACTTCTGATCACATTGCAAAAATCTTAATCTAAAGATTCTTAAATGATGCATTTAACTGTGATGCAAAGTGACATAAGTAGTCCTGTTTTCTAAGAAATTGATCTAAATTTTATGATAAAAAGCATAAGTTCAGTTATGTTTAATTTCTCAGGAAACCAGACTTCATATCTGCATATTTTATATTTAAAGTACATGTATTTTGATTTAAAGATAGACTAAACACACACAAAAAGATCCTTTAATGCCGTGACTATGAAATTAAGACTTTCTGCTCCAACTTAAGACCTTTTAATTTGTGGAAGGGCAAATAAACCCGTATGGCCAGCTATTTGATAAACAAACGTTTAGTTAATTATCAACTATAATCAAATGAATAAAACTACTATAAAATCATCTGCTGATAAAGTTAATGTTAAAAAAAAATGGAAAAAGAAAGTTGCTTTAATACGTTTACCTAAGTGCTTAAAACCATATACTTTTGACTAATATTTTTACATCTTCAAGTATAATTTCTTTTTACGCTTGTTTATTTCAACATATATACAATGTAGCTAGGAAAATGTTAATATACATTTTACTCGCATAATCTCTTATGTGCGATCCGAGAATGACTATCAGGATTCATTTCAACAGATTTCCTGCAGCATTTAGCGGAGCATAAAGCTAATATGAAGAGTTTCTAGGCAATACGCGTCACAAAAAGGCAAAAACACTTAGAAAAAAAAATCTTTTAATGTATAAAACAGATTTTAAAATGCCAATAATGAAACCCAAACCTCACAAAACCCAGAAACTTTTCCTTAACCCAACTAAACACAAAAACCATGATTACATTTCCTTACCCCACAACACGTAACACCCCCCTCCCCCATTAATTACCATGAATACAGTACGTCAAACTCTAAACATTGTTATGATAAACTACGCTTGCCAAACAAATGCGGAAACATAACAAAAGCAACTGCTCTCTCTCAATGCCGATTGCCGTGTTCTATACAAAGACAGAATCGACCATCAATGCATCTTATACGGTTTTCTGCTGGCCCTTCTTTCCAATCAGTGACTTGTGGATGTGTGGAATCACACCTGTAGGGAAAGAAACAAAGACATGCCATTAAAATAATATCAGCCCTAAAAATATCCTTTCACAGCAAAGCTACATATTTAATGCAATACACCTTAAATAAATAAATCAGGAGTTGAAAAACTCACCTCCACCAGCAATAGTAGCTTTGATAAGCGAGTCCAACTCCTCATCACCTCGGATGGCCAACTGTAAATGCCTTGGAGTAATACGCTTCACCTTCAGATCCTTGGAGGCATTACCAGCCAACTCCAAAACCTGCGAATAAGATGAGCAATGGGTTTGAACGAGGTTGCATTTGCTTTACAGATGGGTTAGAGAGGACTCACAGTAAGAGAAATCCCAGCCAGCCAAAAATCTGCCACTATGACATCCAGCAGGCTTGTTTAAACCGTGCCAAAATAAAATCATTACCTCAGCAGTCAGGTACTCCAAGATAGCCGCGCTGTACACTGCCGCTGTAGCTCCGACACGACCATGGCTGGTAGTTCGGGTCTTCAGGTGCCTGTGGATACGACCTACAGGGAACTGAAACATAAAAACCAATGAACACTCAATATCACTCAGTTAAACTCAACAGCAGTTCATTTGTTTTAATCTGGCAGAGGAGTATGTACCTGCAGACCAGCTCTTTGTGATCTGGAGACGGCTTTTGTCTTGGCTTTTCCGCTGTCCTTTCCAGCTTTTCCTCCTGCCTGCAGAAGCACAAGAAACCAGGATTATTGAGAAGTCTCATTGAGGAGGAAGATTAGAAATCTCTGGTGTGAGCTTTACACTGAGGAAAGTAGCAGTGAAACTAGTTTTACTCTGAAATTGCTAGTACATGTCACATAATTACAAAAAAAATTTATCTCGCACCTGTAACACTAATTAAACGCTATACCTTCGATTTGTATTTATTTTTGTAGACTTGCAGGTGATTTTGAATAATAAAGTGATTTTAAAAACCGCCCAAAAATGACTCGTGATACCTTTGCATTCTTAGCATTTAAACAAAAGTACAAATAAATCAAAGTAAACTCAAAATTGAGCTTAATTTGAGATTTTTCAGCGTGTCCAAACAACATTTCGACGAGTTGGCTCTTATTTCTAAACATTACGTTACCTCTAGTCTATTAATTTAAGATATTGCCATACCCCATCAATCCTATTAAATGCACACATGCATATTTTTGGCTATTTGATTCGTTTTGGCTAAATAATGCACCAAATTCACTTTAATCCACGCTCGGCGCTCTTTTCCAAGAACACTGCAAAGCCACAAACACCGCGAGCTTATTAAAAGCCATCACGTGCACAGAACTAAAGCACGGCACCTTTACAATTCATACAAACCATAACCGTCCGAGCTAGGCTTTATTTGAGAAATTAGACAATTAAAACTTGCTTTACCATGTCGTCAGACGAGCTTCTTCTCCTTTCGCACAAAACGGAGGGAAAACACAATGATGCCCACTTCAGCGTTTAGCGCGGTACGTTCCAGCGTGATAACCAATGAGCGAGCGACGTCTTGGTTTGAAACGTCGGTTTCGTCCAATCACAGAGCTTCTCTATATGTGGGTGGGTTGTTTTAGTTCTCTTTTTTCTTGTTAGACCACCAGCGCAATAGTCTTGTGCGCATGCGTGCCGCCGTCATCATTCATTACCAAAAAAAAATGAAGTATTTTTTTATTGAGATGTGATTGGGAATGTTTCGATTAGAGTACAATCTAGTATAGACTCATAAGTGCTATGTTATCGTGTATTCCGCTGTAAAAGCTACAATGCATAATAAATCAGTTGTGTTATTTTAGGTCTCTTTCTGTTCAGCTTCCTCTTTTCAACACGTCTAAAACTAAAAGTGTCTTTGTGAGTCCCTTTTTCATTTTGCATGCGCTTATATCTGTTTGTGACGATGAGATGACCTTAGCTAGGCCTATATATATAAGACAGCTACATAAAACAAGCAGGATTTTGAACAAAATTGAGCAAGCACGATTTTAATGGATTGTCGTAGTTCTGCATTTAATGTGTATATCATAGAATGGCTCCTCTTCTTCGTCTCTATTTTTATTTCTTTCAAGTCATCTTTCACTCGTTCACAGGATGATGTGTTTTATGTTTTGGGGATTTGTCTTTAAAAACTGTTAAATGCTCAAAAAAGCGAGTTTCTTTTACCTGGCCATGCTCTAAAAAAAATAATAATTTTGCCTCACCGCCAGACTCCTTAACTGAACTAATGCGCATGCGCGATCGTTTGCCGCCTTTTTGTTGTTGTTTCTGAAGATTGACCTGCAAATGAATGAATTACCACAACAATAACGAGAAACGTAAGTAAAACAATAGAATCAAAACCTGATTATCATATGATTAAAAGCCTATGTTCCTCAATTAAAATATGATTGCCATAGCCGTTGTCATGAAAATACCACCCAAAAGTGACAATTCACCCACCCTCGACTATTCAAATCTATTGGCTTCATTTAGTAGCTGTCTCAAGTTAAAAGTAACTCATTTTGGCAAATTTTCCCTCTTTTCTCTCGTTTTTGGCCCGTCTGTGAGTTTTTACTTCACTTTACTCCTATTTAGTAAGTGTAGGCTATCTTGTTATTTTGTCCTGAAGTACTATCTATTGATTTACCTTTTGAAAATTTGTTGTTAATAATTAAAAATAATAAATAAAACGATAAACGTTAATAAAGTGTCGGTTGTGCTTGCACAGGAGGGTGTCTTTTCTTTTTATTTGTCGACAGTGGAGGGCGTAATAGTCCACATTTATTCTTTTCCGTCTTGATTGATTATTTTACAGTGTGGTACAGTTACAGTAGGCTAGCTATCGATTAATAAACTTATTTAATTAAAAGAAAGGGATTCAGTCATGTAATCAAAAATCCACATAAGCAGCCTTTAACAGTTTATGCATTCTTTTGTGTTTGAATTATGATGCCTATCAATTTTTATTTATATGATTTAAAAAAAAAAATTCATTTTTTGTGTACTGAAGTTTCCCAAAAATAAAGTTAACAAAAAAAAAGTTAACAAATAGATTATGCATTCTTGGATCTGTTCTTGGCTGTTGACAGACTTAGTGTATGTGAAACATAAAAAACGATAAATAATCATACTAATACTAATAAATAATACTACTAAAATAAAATCTGTAGTATATTTCACTACTTAAACTTTTCACTTAAAAATATAATTAGTAATTTGATATTATAGCGTTTTATCCCTGACCGTTGGACTGCATGTCTATTAAGATTCAAGAGTAGTTTTGCAGTGACTTTGGTACACAGATGTGCAAACAAACGCAGTGAACATGGCATGAGGTTTGATGTAGTTATGAAGCTAATAGGCTACTTCTGTTAAAATTTCTCATAGGTGAATAATTATAGTGATTTTTAAAAAAAACGTAGAAACACCTTTTGAGATATCAATTAAATATGTTTTGCTCATCTAATGATTTAGTTTTCATTAATTGTAAAATACTATAATTATGCTATATTTATTATAGGCCAAATTAATTCTCAGTTTCACAGTTATTTTTTTTTATTGGAATGCCAATATTAGGAACTGTGTTGGACAGAGCAATAATTAAAACAATTTGCAATCATTTAAGTCTTATTCAACCCAACCCGGGTTGTTCAACCAGTTACACACGGATTAGTGTATCACCTTCTACAATTAAAGAGTGATAATTATTCATGTGCGTGCTTTTCATAATCACTTTCACAACACTTTTTGGTACACTTAAATAAAGGTGATTCAAAAGGTTCTTCAAGCGATGCCATAGATGAACCATTTTTGGTTCCACAAAGAATTATTCAGTCAAAGGTTCTTTAAAGAACTTTCTCTTTCTTACCTTTTTATAATCTGGAGAACCTTCAAAGAAGCTTTTGTGAAACAGAGAGAGGTTCTTCAGATGTTAAAGGTTTTTTTATGAAACCATTTAGACAAAAAGGTTATTCTACACCTAAAAATAAGGTGCTTCAAAGGTTCTTCAAGCGATGCCATAGAGGAACCATTTTGGTTCCACAAAGAACCATTCATTCAAAGGTTCTTTAAAAGAACCATCTCTTTCTTACCTTTTTATAATCTGAAGCACCTTCTTTCGCCCCAACGAACCTTTTGTGAAACAGAAAGGTCTTCAGATGTTAAAGGTTCTTTAGGAACCATTTAGACAAAAAGGTTCTTAATCTATGGCATCGTGAAGCACCTTTATTTTTTAAGAGTGTATTTGCCAGATAATTAGACACAAAATATAACGAAATGGTAAAACATGGTGTTAATTTCTGAAAGAAAACAAACAAAACAAACACACAAAAAAAAAAAAGACGGGGGGACAAGGAGGGTATACATCAGTCCACATATTAGACAAGAGGAGTTTATTCTTAGGAGGATCCATAGTTCGTGTGCTTTCGATGAAGACTTGAAGAGTTTCAAATATCCTCAAGTCAACTTTGAAGTAGTGGGAGAATCTTTGTCTATTTACATTTGTATATAAACTACTTTATAAGCCAACTCAATTTCCCAATTGATCTCTTCAAAATGGTGTTTCAGAAGTGACTACATCGAAAATGCTGAGGGCAACGAATCAAACATCCTAAAAATGTTATTACTTTCTCCTTGATATCAATAGTTATAAGATTCTTTTAAATTCGAAGCCCTTTAAAGCCTCCACATTGCTGGTATTGCACAACTACAAACTGTATTCACGGGAGGTCTTGGAATACCAAATTTATCTAAAAATTCAGTATATGTAATAATATCCGTCATTGTTTATCAATTGGAGGGACCATTAGAAAATTTGAACCATTAGTATTAGAAATTGTTTGTTTTCTATTTACTCTATTTATTGTTCCAAATGATTGCTCTGGGAGAAAAATGATGTTTGTTAGAGAATCCGATATCAAGAGCTCTATGAACATTGAGATACTTAATGGAGTTGTTGACTCCATTTCAAAATAGGATTTGGACTGATTGACTATATCTCATCCTATGTTTATTACTGTTTAAGCAGTTATGAAATGTTATTCGACGTTCCACAAAATCAAGCACATCAAAATCTTGATTATAGATTACATAACTTATTTTTATTTTACTCGTGAGGTTGTTTTCCATATTAAATTAAAAGAGTTGAAGCCAGTTTTTTAGAAAAGATTTGGTGAATCTAACCGTAGCCGAGAATCCGAGGCCCCCCCACCCGATAACCCTACGGTTATTGGACAAACAACTCTCCCTTTTCGTGATCAGTCATCATGCCGACCCCAAATCGAAATCCAATTTTTTAAGTCTTAACAATAACTTTCACAAAATACAGGCGCGTCACAGACCACCACCTAGCAGAAAACCAAGGTGACCCCTAACCAGCCGCTTTCTACGAACGAACCTGTAACATCTAGACATGCGCAAACACCACTGTTCGTTTTCCCCAAACGCTCCCCCTGCTGTGGTGGCCCGAGCTTCCTTCAGTTAGACAACCGAAGAATAGCAAAAGCGAGGTTTTAGAACCTTTGAGTGAATGGTTCTTTGTGGAACCAAAAATGGTTCTTCTATGGCATCGCTTGAAGAACCTTTTGAAGCACCTTTATTTTCAAGAGTGTAAGGGGATGGAAATTAGATTGTACTCTGTTTAACTGATCTTTGCAAATATTAATACCAAGATAAGTTACTTCCTCTCTAATTGGAATACCTTCAAATTCAGTAAAAGGAATGCCATGTCTTATATACATTTTTTATATTTAAAGATAAACCTGACACTTCAGAAAATATATTAAGGCACTCTATAGTTTTCCTAACTTGTGATATATCTTTCAAAAAGATAGCTGTATCATCAGCAAGCTGATTTAATTTCTCTCTCCCTAATTCTGATGCCTTGAAAATAATCATTATGCAAATGTATTTAGCATAATTAAAAAATAAATGTTTTACAGTATCAAAGGCTTTATATATATATGTAACTGTTATGTAAACCTTATAATCAATTAAATCTAAGATTAATCTAATATCATTGCTAATATGTCATCCTTGCATAAAGCCTTGACTGATTGGATCTAAACATAACTTTATTCTTTGTGCAAAAATGTGAGCCAACAATTTTGCATCAGTATAATGTTATAGGCCTCCAGATGTCAAGAAGCTTTAGGTAACAATGTAATTAGGCCTTGATGGGGGGAGCTTACATATAGCTTCCTTAAAAACCAATAACAAAAATTCAGAAATGTAATCTTGGAATACTTTATAAAATTCACCTGTTAAGCCATCATTCCCCGGGGATTTATCGTCTTTTAACTTGCTAATGTTCTTTTTTAATTCTTCTAAGGATATGTCTTGATCACAAACTTCTTTCTGTGTTTCATCAATACCTTGTGCAACATTGTTTATGTGAGAAAGAAAATTTGATCTATGGTTACTTTGTTCGATATATTTTAAAGAATTCTCCACAAAATCAGAACTTGTTTTAGGATAGTCGGATATCTGGATTCAATTTTAAATTTATCTAATTATTAACACTAACTTTCTTTGTAATGTAAAGAAAAGTATTGGTATTCTTCACCATGTTCGATCCTATTCATCTCGAACGAACTGAAAGCTCCCCGGCCAAATTGATAGATATTATCCATTCAGCTGTCAATCACTTACAACACACTGACCTCTGGAATTAAACCCTGACATCACCTTTGACGTCATCCCGCACATAAAGGAGGAATGATCTACAGTCAGCGTTTACGTCACAGCTCATACTTCAAGAGTGGGAAAACTGCTGATCCTGGCTCAGATTTTAAAATAAAATACACATAAATGTGTGCATATAAATGCTACATAAAACTGTTATGCAAAATATTGTTGATAATTCAGTAGCATCGTCTGGTATGGATTTTAAAGGAGATAGAATTTCAAAGTAGCAATTATGTTTGTGAAAATATGAATAATATCTAGATTACAATATATATACATATTAGATATGATATATGATATATGTATATTATATATGTTAATTTCCATTCTTCGTTCACATTCACTATAAATATATTTTTATATTGTTATGATAATTACATCAAATGAGGTCATATTGTATCTATTCTTTTCTGTTTTATTGCATCGCGCACTGACAAAACAATCAGTAGCCTACTTTGATATATAAATGAGTAGACTAATTTTCAATAATTTTTTCTATTTGTTTACATTTTTATTCTCATCTTATTTTTTTATTGTCTCCTGTGTCGTTGTGTCTTGTGTGGGAAAGCTTCAAACAATTCCTCCGTAAGCCGCAAGCATGGCATAAAGCTCTTTCTGACTTCTGATTTAAAAAAAAAAAAGATAATGTTTATTAGTTCTCCTTCAAAGCCTGAGCTGAGCTCCAGAAGGACAGGAAATGCCTGCACAGGAGGAGGAAATGACTTTGACCAATGGAGCCCGAGCGCACCTCCCTCACGCCCCGAATGACAAGCGCGCAGACCTATTAGTGACCCCGCGAGCGCACGCCGCTTGTTATTGGCAGATGTGAGGCCAATGCTGCGGCGCTGAGAGCCGTGCCTGCTGGAGCAGGGCAGAGAGGAGCGTTTCTCTGAGGGAGAAGTTGGCTGGAGGTGCTGAAGATGGCGGATGGAGACAGCGGGAGCGAGCGCGGGGGCCTCCAGCACTTCCAGCGGGAGCAGGAGACCCAGGAGCTGGCGTCCAAGCGCCTGGACATCCAGAACAAGCGCTTCTACCTGGATGTCAAGCAGAACGCGAAGGGCCGCTTCATTAAGATAGCGGAGGTGGGCGCCGGGGGCTCCAAGAGCCGCCTGACTCTTTCCATGTCCGTGGCGGCCGAGTTCCGCGACTACCTCGGGGATTTCATCGAGCATTACGCCCAGCTGGGGCCGAGCAGCCCGGAGCAGATCGCGCAGTCGTCTGCCGGCGATGACGGAGGCCCGCGGCGGGCGTTGAAGAGCGAGTTCTTGGTACGCGAGAACCGCAAATACTACCTCGACTTGAAGGAGAACCAGCGCGGGAGGTTCCTGCGCATCCGCCAGACCGTCAACCGAGGTCCCGGCTTCGGCGTCGGCGGAGGGGGCGGTCCCGGAGGCAGCGTGCAGGCCGGCCAGACCATCGCGCTCCCGGCTCAGGGCTTGATCGAGTTCCGAGACGCTCTGGCCAAGCTCATCGACGACTATGGCGGGGAGGACGAGGAGCTTAGCGGGGGGCCCGGGGCCGCGGGGACCTACGGCGAGCTCCCAGAGGGCACCTCCATCATGGTGGACTCCAAGAGGTTCTTCTTCGACGTGGGCTCCAACAAGTACGGCGTGTTCCTGAGGGTCAGCGAGGTCAAGCCCAGTTACAGGAACTCCATCACCATCCCCTTCAAGGCCTGGGGGAAATTCGGAGGAGCCTTCTCCCGCTACGCCGAGGAGATGAAGGAGATCCAGGAGAGACAACGGGATAAGATGTACGAGAGGAGAGAGGAGTCCGAGGGCGAGGACGTGGATGACGACTGACCCCAGGAGATGTGTGAAACAATAAGTGCATGAACTGAACTCAAATAGCCTACTAAAATATTCATCGGACAGAAAAATAGATCTGTGAAGTTTCTATGTGGTAAGGGTCTGGAGAGGGGGGTCATCTTAAGTTTGAAGCCTTGGGGCAAAGGATATCTCATGGGGTCTGATTTATTCCTGATGCTGCCTTGTCCTGTGAAACCAGCAAGTGTAATTGTCTTAGCTCACAATTAAACTTTTGTTACATCAACGCCAAGGCTGCTGAATTTCCAAAGCGGCACGTATATGATAAAACCAGGCTATATATAGCGTCACTGGTCTTCATGGTGTGTTTCCTACCAAGGCAGCATGGGACTTTCTAAACGTATATCAGAAGTTTTGTTCCCAGATTATTTTTTCCCTTTTATAGACAGATGTTCCCCAAGATGTTCCCTTTTTTGTTCTTGCATCAACATGACTTTTATGGTTTGGTCAATTTGATTGGGCATTGAAAGGTTTTAAATTCAGATTTGGAGCATTTTGACCCCCTGGTTTTGAGTTTGTGTGTCTCGGCTGTTCATGGCGAGACATTTTAAAGTCATAATCTGACTTTATTACAGGCATTATTGATGAAAATGTTTGCTTTGCGCACATCCTTCCACTGGTGCTATAAAGTGATGGTGATATATTTTGGTTTTGGGGTCAACATACAAAAAGCTTAGTCTTTTTCCGACTTGGGTCCAAGTCCCCTCTGAATATTTAAGGACAGATTGCTTAAGTCAATAGATGCGTGATATTAGTTAATAGAAAGGACAGAGCTATGTGGGCGAGTGTATTTTCACCCCATCCCCTTTTGCGTTGTCTTTTTTATTTATGTGAGATTGTTCTTTATCAGAGAATACGAAAACAAACCAGCATATTTTTGAATACACAAAGTAAAAATTATATATAAACTACAGAATAATTAAAGCTCAAGAAGCTAATTTTGTAAAAAAGAGAAATAAGCTGGGATTGGAAGACTGTCCAGTGTATTTGTTTTGTGGAAGACTAGATTAGCCTTGCGAAACGTCACCCTCCCAAGCTCCTCCCACAACCTTTTTGAGTTTACAGCACGCACTTCATTACGTTTTCTTTCTACGCGATTAATATCAAACATCTTTCCAGTGGTCTCCCCATTTCTGTGCATGCCCGTCCCGCATTTGCCTTTTTATTTAATTTATTGCTTTCTCTTGCGTAGTATCTGCAGCTATATTAATGCAAGATTTTTGTTTAGCCTTTCACCAAAAATATTATAAAAATAACCAAGTAGACCAGTGGGTTATGATGGAGAAAGATTGTTAACGACGTCAAACACATTTCATCCATGCACTTTAGCAAAAACACAAAATCCGATATGCTTGCATCCACGGCGAAGAATTGAACAACCTTTTTTTTATTATTTGGGAGCAACAGAGTTTTGTGCTGATTTGTAAAGCCTCCTTTGACCTGTTTCGTGTTAAATGGCAGCTGTCGAAGTCATGTGTACTGCTGTAATCCTTCCTAAAACGCAAAACGGACGAATCACATCCCGTGTTATGAAATATTTTCACACACTCTTATCTGTCTGATCGGATGCCAATCTCTGCGCTCGTTCTCTGTTCTTCCATGATTGCAGCAGCTGTTTCTCCTCAACAGTGCGCTGACTTAGCAGGCCAGCTATTTTAATGCGAGAAGCATGAACAGAGTGAGCATTCCTGCCATGGCGGCCGTGGATTGAGCTGTGCCGTTTGCTCTGTAGTGCGGCGAGGCACAAGGGCCCGATTGTTGAGTCGTTTGCACGCCACTGCAAATGTTATTACATCAGCAGACCGTATAGTGGAGAAAAACCCGTCGTTTGACATCGCAGAATTGAGTGTTTTCTGTGCAACCTTAAAAAACAGGCCCCGATTTGGCAGCCGAGCCTAAACGGCAATAGAAAGCATGACACAGCAGCTGTTGGCAGGGCATTCTTGTGTTTACCCCCCCTCCTCAGCTGCTGTTCGGGTTGCTCTGCTAAACTGAGCATTTGTAGACGGGAGGCACCTTTCGGGACTCGAGGGGGGCTGAGTTGGCTTTACAACACGACTCGCTGCTCACTTTAGGAAGGAGATTTGCCGTGTTTTTAGCACTTTGTGGTTACGCTGGTGTGTCTAAATCAGCAGCGTTTGTGCATTCATTTTGAGTGCATGTCCCATCAGTACTAATAGTGAATGTGTCATGTGGAAAAACTGAGACTAATTGTTTCAAACATGCAAATGACAACAAAAAGCCATTTGAAAGCATTTTTTCTTCACTTTGAGGGGCTGATGCATTAAAACCCTCTAGGCTGCTAAGCTTCAAAGTGGAGTTGAATATCGCAGCACTTTTTTCGTTCGTTTAAAAAAATATGGAATCGGGCACAAATCTCTCGCAGAACACCAGAAATTGACTTTCTTTTTGACTGAACTTGGCTGTGTTTATTTCAGATGTATTATATATATATAAATATATATGTGCTGTAAACGTTTGTGTTTTGTTTCCGCCTTATTGTCACTAAACAAACAAAAAAAAGGGACAGGAAGCAATACTCATCCAGAGGGATGGGATTATGAGTTCATTTCCTGTCAGGCTCTTCGCCGACTCTCACAATTGGCCGATTTGTCGTCCTGTTTCCTGAGGTTGGGATTTGTGCAAAGTTGTGTGGGGCGTCTGCATACTTTTCGAATGAACAATACCTCTGTACCATTGTACGAAAGATTGGAAAACTTCTGAAAGAATGTTCTGTTATTCAGGTGACTCACCCGAGCTCTTAACAGCATCCATGTGTCGACCACGTTTTCCCGATCGTACGCACAAGGGCAGCAATTCATAGAACAATCTTTATAGAAAGGTAGCTATTTTTCCACTATCTTATGTGTTCAGCAGAGATTTTAACGTCGGAATGCCCTCGTCTGGTTTAAACTCAGGTTCTTGGCATTCTCCATATATATATATTTGCTCGATTCATTTTCTATCTGTTACTTGATACTGAAGTTACAGAGCTAGTTCATGGCTACTGCAGGACACTGTCAAGAGCTCAGGTCTCAGATACTCAAAGTATCTCCACCCATCCCATCAAGCCCCGCCCCCCCGCACTAGACTGCCTCTATCAGAACGGGCGGTCTTCCATTTTTCCCATGGCTAAACCTTTTTTTGAAGTCTATATTTAGATTTTAAGTCTATATTTAGAAATGCAGATGTAGTTTGTAACAGAATAAAGGAACTATAAGTGTGGAAAGCACACTACTGGCATGTCGTGGTTTGTTTCATGTACATTGTGTTCGACACATTTTTTTTTATTTTTTGTAGTATTTATGTAGTTATTTACAGTTTTTAAATTCATATTTTTCAATTAGCTTTTATTTTGATATTTTTTGTTTTTTTTTTGTTATTACATTGTTTTTTATTGTATTTTTTTTTTTATTATATAATATTATATACAATATAGATACTATATATAAATATTACTATTAGGTTATTTATTTTTTATTTTATTTTATTTTTATTTATTTTATAATAGTGTTTTAAATATTACTTTTTAGGTTTATTTTTTATTTGGTATTTTAGTGATTTATTTCCAGTATAGTGATTTTAGTGTTTCAGAGGCCACATTGTGTCTTTTTGTTTCATTTGGTGTTTCATCTCATATTTATACTTTCAGCTTTTTTTTTTTTATTTTTTTTTTTTTTTTTTGTTGTTTTAAAAAAAAAATTGTTTTTTTTTTTATGTTTTTTTTTTTTTTTTTTGTGGGGGGGGGGGGGGGCCACAAAATTTATTTAAATCAGAATTTTGTTAATGATTTTGTTAACAAGTGATAACCCTATAGTCACATAAAAATCAAACCTATTTACTTTCTTAAAGTAGATAAATCCATTTGTCTTCTAATAATAATCTTTAATCAAAATGTAATGGCTTTTGTTTCAGTGTCCCGCCTCTGAAATGACAGTCCTTTTTGGATGACGACATGAATCCCTATTATTTTTCAGCTGCTCTGCTCCAATCATCTCCATTCCGGTATGTGAGGCCCACTTTTCATGATTCACTCAGTTGCTGATGGTTAAAATCTTGTTGAACTCTGAAATGGATTATATATATATAAAGTTTATTACACTTTAATCTAAAATCAATCCTTTTTCCTTTCTTGGTACAAGTTTTGCTATTATATGCCATTCATATCTTTTTTTTTTTTAAAGAAGAAAAAAGCTTTACTTCTGACCAAAAATACATTCTTGGTTAATGTCCACACAGACTTTGGGTGAATATTAACACATTAACTATAGCTCTTCAGCTGGTGTTTGTCTAATATCTTGCAAATAGTTAATGCAGTAATTAATTGCAATTTAATGTCAGCTAATGTAATAATAAAAGTTACTGTTACTGCAATAAAAGCAAATAACTGTAGATTTTGGGTTACATTTTTGTTTTTGAAGGTGAAATAGACTTTCAGCCACTAAAGCCATTCCACTGTACGTTATTTCTTTTAAGTGAAATATCTTTTTTTTATTGTTTTATATCCACTAATATACTGTTTAAACATTTGGTGTCCGTAAGTCTCTTCTCAAAAGTACGGTAATATTGTGAAATATTAGTACCATTTAAAGTTTCTATTTTAATATAATTTAAAATTTAATTTATTCCTGTGATCAAAGCTGAATTTTTTTCCAGCATCATCATTCCAGTCTTCAGTGTCACATGTCCTTCAGAAATCATTCCAATATGCTGATTTGCTGCTCAAGAAACATTTCTTTTTTTATCAATGTTGAAAACAGTTGTGCTGCTTATCTATATGTGGAAACTGATGCATTTTTGTTCAGGATTCTTCAAAAGAATAGCATCTAAATGAAACAGACATCTTCTGTAACATTGTCTTACTGTCACTTTTGCTCAATTTAATATCCTTGCTGAATAAAAGTATATAAAAAAACATCTTACTAACCCCAAACTTTTGAGTGTTAAGTAAAAGTAAAATTTACGTGACTTGCATAACCTAAAAAGTGAGTCAGTGCGTGATAAGGTATGTTGTAACGATGATGTAAAAATTGCAGTGTGACAATATGTAATTTACCTACATTGCAGCATCTCCAGCCACACAGATGCCTGCGGCCCATTTGGTGAACGTCACTGTCATCACAGTCATTCTCACAGGAGCCCAGGGGAATGTAAGTCACCCTCTTTAAAGACTACAGGGGATACCAGGTACGAATATGCGCCGTGTCCCGACTGACGCTTAGAAAGTGGCCCCGCCGCACCCGTGGAATTAGACCGACAGGGTGGCACTGCAGACCGGGACGCAATGCCACGCTGAGGTCTCTGCCAGATCAGGCCCGGATTATTTGAAATGCACTGAGCTCCTGCTGTGATCACACGAGCATTCATTGATCACGAAGAGTCGGCGCTGTCTCTAAGCATTAAATGTGGACCAAATTTAGACCCGCAACTGGACGGTCCGTCATTATTCTGATTTAGGTCAGGGTGGGTGGGGGTCATATGACGTCTTGTGCTGTCTGAGCAGCACAAAGCCATCATATTCCAATTTTGCCGGGCTTATGTTTTTCTCTGAATGATAAATCAATATGACTTGTTGGCAAGACTTTTGGTGGTGGAAAAAAAAAAATAAAAAAAAAAAAAAAAAAAAAAAAAAAAAAAAAAAAAAAAAAAAACATATTTAAACTACTTTTTCCTTGTTTCAGCTTAATAATGCTTTTTGACTTATTAATTACGTTGATGATTCAAATGTAATTATTCGTTTAGCAGACACTTTTATCCAAGCTAATTTGATGGTACAGCTCACAGGAAAACAAGCTGAATTTTTTTTAGGTTAATTAATAATGAGTTTATTATTAAGTGTTATTCATTGGTATACTATTTATTTTAATTTTTCATATTTTGTTATTTTGTATTTTTATTTAATTTGATATCTTCTGTTATTAGCTTGTGTCTATACAGCTTTGATTAAGTTTTAGTTTTTAGATGATTTAGTTTTAGTTACTTTATGTAAGAAATGTTGTAAGAGATGCTGCCAGGCAACTGGCTGAAAATATATTTATTTCAATTCATGTTTATTTTATTTCAATTAACCATCTGGATGTAATGATTTACCGTTTATTTAAAAGGAATTATCATTTATTTATTTATTTTTATTGATGGCCAACTATCTAAAATAAATTTTTGTTTATAATTAATTTGATTCATATTTTCAAGTTATAAAATTTATGGTTTTTATAAATTCAGTTATTATTTTGTCTTGTGGAGTATACGTAAACATCTGTTATGTGAAATGGTTTATTCAGGACAGTACTAAATAAAATAAAAAAATGCAATTTTTCATGAGCTCTCTTATTTTGTTAAAATTATTAACATTTTGCATATTCTGCAAGTGGTTATGTAAACTTATGAGCACAACTGTATACATATATTTTATTTCAGAGCAGCACACACCGTTTGACTCTGTAATGAACTGCTGCCTTTGGCAACCAGCTCGAGTTCCCTGGTGAGAAGTGAACTCACGAGCAGATAAGAGGACAGCGTAAAGAGGAGGAGGGAGGGGGCGTTACGTGATGGGGATTCTGCGGTCGCAGGAAGAAACGCTGATCCCAGCGTGCTGCTGGGCTGGCAGGCTATATTTAGCTGGTGTTGCCATGTGCCCGGAATGTGAGACATACATTCTGCAGCGTGCGCATGTGAGCGTGCAAACGGCCGGGGGGAGGATGGCGCGTGCACAAATATTACACACTTCTTCTCACATAATTTTAAATAAACGCCTCCGATATAGATGGAGCCATATTATGAATGTCAATCCTTTGAAAATAATAATGCAAAAACACAAAAATTGCATGTTTGCACTCTTGTTTTTTTATGCAATCGGCGGCTCAGACAACACAGAATGACCTGAAACATCTTTTATGACACTCTGCCTTTTGTATGCATGGGTTCAGCTTGTGCAATTCAATGCAGCTTCTGTGTGAAATAGGAATCGGGTTGTTTCACCAGATACTTACAATGGAGGGCGGTGTGTGGGAGGAATCCTTTTACATTTGGGATAAACACCCTGTTTGGCATGTGATTTTAAAGCTTGGCTCATGAAACCACAGAACCTTTTGATGCAGTCATCTGAGCTGTAAATACTAATTGACTAATTGACATTTATAATATGTGATAAGATGGTTAAAGTGATAGTTCACCCAAAAATGAACATTTGCTGAAAAATGAAATTAAATGAAAAATGAAAATGTACTCACCTCAGGTCATCCAAGATGTAGACGAGTTTGTTTCTTCATCAGAACAGATTTGGAGAAATTTAGTATTATATCACTTGCTCACCAATGGATGTGAATGAGTGCCGTCAGAATGAGAGTCCCAAACAGCTGATAAAAACATCACAATGATCCAAACCACGTCATTTCTATCTTAATCTTATGAGAATCACTTTTCTTGAAACCTTCAATCTTTGCTTCTGGCTAAAATATAGTCCCTATGCCAAATTGCTTTCTGCAGTGACAAAGTTGTCTCGTCTGAATCAGGAGAGAAATATGCACAGATCACCGTTAACAAGCGAAAATAGTTAATGTTGGTGGCATTTGATGTGAGGGGACGACAGTGGATGGATTTTTTTTCCACTGGAGGAAGCATTATTATGGATTATGGTATTTTGGCCAGAAGTGATGTTTAAAGTTAAACGCATTAATGATGAATCACACACAGTTTTTAACTTCACAAGACGTTCATTGTTAGAATGGAGTGTGTGGATTACTTGTGTATTACTGTGATTGTTTTTATCAGCTGTTTTGACTCTCATTCTGACAGCACCCATTCACTTCAGAGACCTATTGGTGAGCAAGTTATGTAATGCTAATTTTCTCCAAATCTGTTCAGATGAAGACAAACTCCTCTGCATCTTGGATGGTCTAAGGGTGTTAATTTTCAGCACATTTTTTTATTTTTGGGTGAACGATTCCTGTACCATAAAATGAAGAATCTCACATGTCAAGCAGTCCATATGAAAAATCTGTAGCACTGGTATCTGTCATTCATGGCTTTGATTTTAAGTCAATCATGTATCTGTTCAGGGAAATGTGCAAACAACTGGGAAAAACCTCTGCTGTAAAGAACCCAGCAAATGCCATCTGGTGGCTCCCCTTACAAAGAGCAGTAGCTGCTGTAGTACAGCGATTGTATCAGAAGGCAATACATTCATATGTGTTCATATAACATTGTGCTCCATATTTATATTAATTTACATCCAGGCTCTTCAAAATGTACAGTGGGTACGGATAGTATTCAGACCCCCTTACATTTTTTTACTCTTTGTTATATTGCAGCCATTGCTAAAATCATTTAAGTTACTTTTTTTCCCCTCATTAATGTCCACACAGCCCCCCATATTGACAGAAAAACACAGAATTGTTGACATTTTTGCAGATTTATTAAAAAAGAAAAACTGAAATATCACATAAAATCACCCCCAACAACATGGTAATAGCATAGTATGTTTTTATTAGTATCTTACATGTTGGATATCATTATTTGCAGTGTTTAATTGACCCAATGATGATATAATCATTAAGTCATCATGGCAACCCATCAAAATAGTTTAACCAATTTCAATGTACATTTTTAAAATACATGCTTTTTTCTTTGTTAAAAGAAAATACTGTTAAAACGTTGCTTATTTAAATGTTATTGTTAACAAGGATTGCCATAAGCCTACATATGACTATATATTTAATTAAATAAGTTGACATTTGATGTGCTCTATTTGAAAGACTTATAAATCTGTCACATCATGGTTTGCTTTAATTTGTCTGATATAAAGGGTTTAAAGATCATTGAGATTTTGGTCACATTATGAACCAAGAGGAAAACTGTAACAGACAACATACACACTTAATATTCAACACAGAGGAGGCTTATGTTTTTTATGTAAGTCTGTATGCGGTGAAATGTTCTACCGCATGGAGGCGCTCATGTCTTATTTTCTGCATCGAGACCAGAGAAAGTACAGCGAGGGAGCTGTGACCTGATACAGGTGCATCTCAATAAATTAGAATGTCGTGGAAAAGTTCATTTATTTCAGTAATTCAACTCAAATTGTGAAACTTGTTTATTAAATAAATTTAATGCACACAGACTGAATTAGTTTAAGACTTTGGTTCTTTTAATTGTGATAATTTTGGCTCACATTTAACAAAAACCACCAATTCACTATCTCAACAAATTAGAATATGGTGACATGCCATTCAGCTAATCTACTCAAAACACCTGCAAAGGTTTCCTAGCCTTCAAAATGGTCTCTTCTCAGTTTTGGTTCACTAGGCTACACAATCATGGGGAAGACTGCTGATCTGACAGTTGTCCAGAAGACAATCATTGACACCCTTCACAAGGAGGGTAAGCCACAAACATTCATTGCCAAAGAAGCTGGCTGTTCACAGAGTGCTGTATTCAAGCATTTTAACAGAAAGTTGAGTGGAAGGAAAAAAGTGTGGAAGAAAAGTGCACAACCAACCGCGAGAACCGCAGCCTTATGAGGATTGTCAAGCAATTCGATTCAAGAATTTGAGTGACCTTCACAAGGAATGGACTGAGGCTGGGGTCAAGGCATCAAGAGCCACCACACACAGACGTGTCAAGGAATTTGGCTACAGTTGTCGTATTCCTCTTGTTAAGCCACTCCTGAACCACAGACAACGTCAGAGGCGTCTTACCTGGGCTAAGGAGAA
Source organism: Sinocyclocheilus anophthalmus (assembly GCA_018155175.1). Classification (NCBI taxonomy): domain Eukaryota; kingdom Metazoa; phylum Chordata; class Actinopteri; order Cypriniformes; family Cyprinidae; genus Sinocyclocheilus; species Sinocyclocheilus anophthalmus. The sequence goes on along the minus strand of JADLZN010006927.1, from coordinate 17,574 downwards.
GAAGAACTGGACTGTTGCCCAGTGGTCCAAAGTCCTCTTTTCAAGTTTTGTATTTCATTTGGAAACCCAGGTCCTAGAGTCTGGAGGAAGGGTGAGAAGCTCATAGCCCCATGGGTTGCTTGAAGTCCAGTGTTAGGTTTCCACAGTCTGTGATGATTTTGTGTGCAATGTCGTCTGCTGGTGTTGGTCCATTGTGGTTTTTTTTTTGAAAACCAACGTCACTGCACCCTTTTACCAAGAAATTTTGGAGCACTTCGTGCTTCCTTCTGCTGACCAGCTTTTTGAAGATGCTGATTTCATTTTCCAGCAGGATTTGACACCTGCCCACACTGCCAAAAGCACCAAAAGTTGGTTAAATGACCATGGTGTTGGTGTGCTTGACTGGCCAGCAAACTCACCAGACCTGAACCCCATAGAGAATCTATGGGGTATTGTCAAGAGGAAAATGAGAAACAAGAGACCAAAAAATGCAGATGATCTGAAGGCCACTGTCAAAGAAACCTGGGCTTCCATACCACCTCAGAAATGCCACAAACTGATCACCTCCATGCCACGCCGAATTGAGGCAGTAATTAAAGCAAAAGGAGCCCCTATCAAGTATTGAGTACATGTACAGTAAATGAACATACTTTCCAGAAGGTCAACAATTCACTAAAAATGTTTTTTTTATTGGTTTATTGGTTATTACTTATGAAGTATTCTAATTTGTTGAGATAGTGAATTGGTGTGTTTTTGTTAAATGTGAGCCAAAATCCTCACAATTACAAGAACCAAAGACTTAAACCACTTCAGTATGTGTGCATTGAATTTATTTAAATACACAAGTTTTACAATTTGAGTTGAATTACTGAAATAAATGAACTTTTCCACGACATTCTAATTTATTGAGATGCACCTGTATATAGAACAAACAAATTCTAACATAGCTTAGTTTTTAAGTTTAACGTAAGTTTTTTTCTCTCCATGTTTCAGAGTAAATTGTCAATTTATTTTGTTTAGTTTAATAAATGTTCAAAATGTCTCATTTTCAAATGATATAAAGTCCTGTGCTAATTTATACATATAAAGTATTTTGGGGGTGCATAAATACAGCTATCAAAACATGATTTAAAAAAAAAAAAGTTCAAAGTTCAAGATTCATTGAAAAGTAACATTTTACTGAAGATTATCAATAAAGTGATATAAGCGCACAAACAAACAAAAAGTAACCAATGCTTCAAGCATAAATGAACTGCATTTATGTGTAGGATGAACGTAAATTATCTATTAACTGTATAATTAATTAATTAGTGTTCTGCTAATTGTGTTGTTTTGGTGTCTCCATTTAGTGCCTTAAAATGTAGAAATGTAATTTAAAAAAAAATAAATTTCAAAGTTTTTAAATTCCTTGTTTATTGTTGTGATTATTGTTTTTATTTATGTAAAGCACTTTGAGTTACCATTGTGTATGAAATGTGCTATACAAATAAACTTGCCTTGCCTTGCCTTGCCTATTTATGCTGATAAGAGTTTGCTTTTTCTTTTTGTACAGTGATTTATTTCTTAGTGCACTTTGGTATTCTGGTCACTTTATATAATAATCTTAATAGAAATCTTGTAATAATAATCTTGTAGTTAATCAACTACACAACACCAAGTAACATCCATATATTAGGTTTATTTTAATATAAGAAAAAAAACAGTGCAGTGTAAAACAAGTTTGATTTAAAAAATAATTTAAAATAAATATTAAATATAATAAAAAATTAAATTAAGCACATAGGGCAAATATTCAATACTTAATGAATTCAACATGAATTTACCGTTCCCAACACAAACCGTACACATATAATCGAGAAAAAAAACAAAACACAGACAGATACATAAACTCATACAGGTTTGTGAACATGTTTGAATAAATCCAGATTATAAACTGTACATGGTACATACTCTCTGGAAATGTGTTTATGGATCAAATCTGCTTCTTAACTCAGGATTACTTGTTGATCCTCAAGTGTGAAGTTTGCGGTTCGGTCAGTTGGCACCTGGTACATTTCCACCCTCTTCCAGTCATCGATAGCTGTAGTAATAAACCATCCAGGATATTTAACAGATTCAAAAGTGTTGTAAGCCGTGCCGGTCTCTTTCTTGAAGAATAGGAGGCTGTCGTACCCGTTCGGGTCACCGGCTTTAATGGTGTTCAGAGGGCCACTGACCTCCTAAAACAATTAAAAGGGCTTTAAATCCTCATTTTACAATGTGGAAAACAGTTTTTGGGGAAGGTTAATGTGTTTGTGGTGCACAAACCTTCAAGAGCAGGACGGGGGAAGAACCACCAGACTGGGTACAAGCAATGTAGAGGTTGCTGTTGGAAATTCCCAGGCACACAGGCTGGCCGTTATTTTGTGGGGCACTCGATACGTACGTTGACATACTGAATTGCACTGAAAGCAGCAGAAAATGTGTAGGGGGTAACGTCAACAGGACATTTCTGAAGTCATGCATTTACATGTGAAAGCTCGTGTTGAAGATTTACCTTTGTATTGAATGGTTTCTGCACTCAGCGTCACAGCCTTCAAATGAAGATCTTCGTTGGTTAGTTTGTTGCTCTGCACCAGAGTCTTTTTGTACTTATCACAGACGGTGCACTGCAGGGTCCTGGTCTTACAGTAAGTCGGTGTCACATTAAGTGGCTTCACGTGACGCTCTGTGGAAATAAAAAGACACAGTGAACATCAATCAAAAGAGAGCAAATGCTTAAACGTTGTGGTAGACAAATTTACTTTTTAAGTCAATTAATATACCATATAATATTATAGAGGTTTGAAAAACCAGCTTGACCCCTTTGTATTGTTTAAAATCTAAATAAAATCTTGTCAAATTGACCCAAATTACATTCACCCAATTAGAACTAGGGGTGCAAAGGAGGGGTTGAAAAAAGGTGGAAAATGTCCAGTAAATTTCCGGAAACTTTTCAAAAATTCCAGGAATATTCCAAAAAATCCTGGAAACTTTCCCAAATTTCTGGAACGTTTCCGAAATGTACTGGAAATTTTCCACCTTTTTGCAACCCTAATTAGAACACATCAAAAATCAGGTAACATTAGTCAAATCTAAAACCTCGTGCTGTGCTGAAAATCCTTTACCTAATTTAGTGTTCCCAGTCAAAAATGACCAGCCTTTTAAAAACTGCTTGTAAATCTCTCATTATGCTATATTATAATAAATTTTAGATTCAAAAGTTAGTTTTCTTTCAATTTCTTCATATATGAGCATCTGCCAGATGCTTAAACGTAAACACCCTTCTCCGAAGATACATAAAAAAAAATATATATTATTTTGGTTGTGCATCCATGAAATATACCATTCAAACTGACCCACAAACATAAGTCACAAAATATGAAAAAAAAAAAACATAGGTTAACCAGTATTTCTGTCAACTCAAGAATCCATCTGGGTCAAATTGAGCAGCTACATAATTTAATGGTTAAGGTGGTTGTCAGTGTGGTTTGTTGCTGGTGCTTCGAGCTCTAACCATCTTGACCAACTATCAAACCACCTGAAGCCAGTTTAAGCTGCTTAAAAGTTTGCTAACAGTACCTTCGATCACATTCTCCAAGAAGAAGTTGAGCAGCGCATCTTCACAAAACTTGCCAGAAGACATTTCTTGGATGTGCTTCAACCTTTTCACAGCAATGATGATGTTCACCACTTGCCTCATTCTGTGAGGATGCGGTGACAGTTCTAGTTTGATGTCTTCATGCATGTTGCATTGGCATATCTGGAGAGAGAAAAAAACGGTCTTTTAGAAGACTTAATATTAATCAGACCATATCCACGAGCATATTTAACAAGCAACTCACCATGGCTAGTTGATCTGGGCAGTCCGGTTCATCAAAGCCAGCACTGTCAGGGTAAATGATGTCTGTCTCCAGTGCACGTTTAGGAAATTAACAAACATGTTACATTTTAAGGAGTTTTAGGCAACCTAATCCAAAGCAAAGTATTCAAAATATGAAATCATATTTATAGATTATGTTAAATGCATCATCTAGACGAGAGCTATTTGATTTGATCCAGTGATTTATATAATATATATATATATATATATATGTACTGTATATAAACAAGCGATACTTACTCCGAAGGCAAAATGTAGTGTTCATGGCATTCCATCGTTCTAAAATAAAGCATAAAACTAAACAGTGAGAAAATAACAATCTTTAAAAACTGATTTTCAATCAAGATGCACCTGAAAGTAAATAGTACGCCACATACCAGTCGTTTAGTTCAGTTCCCTCTCTGGAGTTATAGAGTTGGTTAAATCGTTGTTTCTCTTGTGAGAGTGTTCGGTTGAATGTGTTTGTGACAGAGGAAGTGTGCTTTGCCTTTATATGCTCCACATAGACTAGTAAGATCGTCGGGAATTTCCCCTTTCCAAGAAGCGCGCAATCCCTTCCAACAAAGGAGCAGAAGTTTGTAAGTTTCGACATAACCGGTCAGCAGGGTTTTATAGTTGCATGTGTTCCTTTGAAGTGTAAACAAAACTTGCATACTTTCCTTTGTTACAATTATTTTAATTTTCTCCAAAGAAAAGGAGGTTGTGCGCAAGCTCAGATGCACTCGCGATGACATAATGCTCATTTTGTTCTCAGATCTAATAATTTATTCAAAAACGCATTTTAATACATAGAATAATTTAGATACAACCATTTAATGATTATGATTCTGCATTCACTAAATTAAGAGTCAGTTTGAAATGTTTTGACTGTCCTAAAGTATCAGATATTATAAAAGGAAAGTATAGCCTACAGATGTCGTAAAAGGATAAAAAGTCTTTTTAAAAGTAAAAATTCTTTAAAAAATATATTGCCATTGGCATTATTTTATTATTTAACTTTTAAAAAAAGCAGGAAGCTTAGTTTTTTTTTTATGATAAAAAGTATTAAAAAGGTGTTTGTTTGTGCAAGTGTAGAACATAGAAACTAAAATATATTTTGTATACTAATAGAACTTATATAGTTACACTACGTGATATATATATATATTATATATAATATATATATATATATAAATAAAGACAGCTTTGACATATTTTAATAGTAGTTTTTTGCATGAGGCATATCAGTAACATAAAAATAGTTTTGTAAAAATTAACTGATTCATTTTTGTGAATATTTCTCAGGGTCTTGACTACTAAACATTTATAAGGCTTGTCATAATGCACATTATGCCATTAAACAGCTTATTACAGGCTTTTCAGCAAATAAATTACAAAACATAAAACAATCAAAACAACAAAAATGTAAAAGGTAAAATATGAACCCATTGTTTTGTTCTGCAATTTTTTCTTTATTCTTTATTACGCAGTTGGTTTTTTTTGTGGTCATTTTTGTGGTTTCCGTCTGCTTTTGCAATACTGTGATGCAATTAAAGATATAGTTTGTAGGAAGGAATTCCCCAAAATCATCCTAATTTGCAACAGTTTTGAACTACACATGACAGATCAAATTTATGAAACTGAAAACATTACAGTTACTTATATAACCCACGTGACAACTAGCCCCGGTCTCCACTGGCACCAATCTGTAGCAAAATGTACACGCAGCTTGTACACTCATCTTTGAGATTTACTCGTACTTGAAAGAAATTTAAAACAGTTTCTTACCTACAACATTGTCTTGTTGAGTCTCCGTCCTCCATACAGTGTTACTGTTTGTGCTGTGAGGAGCAGTAAAGCTCTTCAGGTGCATAGGGTCACTCACTTCAGACTGATCTTGAGACATGATCCCTGAAAAGGCAGTGACTCACTCAAGCCCTACTGCAAGGAGCAGATAACAGCCCATAATATTACATTCAGGGGTCAGAGGGGTCAAAACAGCAGGGGCCGCAAGAAGTGTCCACATGAGATAGAGAAAGATGAGTCATTATTGTGTTTGTTATATTCTTATTCAGTGGGGTGCAAAATTATGTTTCAAGTTGAATACATTGCAAAATTATACCATTTGCGTAACAATTAGAGTGAAAAGTTGAATGAATGACACAAATTTCTGATTAAATGTCACTAAAAATTCGAAAATAGTCGTTGTTTACAATTTTTCAAAATCCTACAGCAATTTATTTATTTTTAGGATTAAATAAGATTCGTTCATTAATTTATAATATATATTTTCGGATAAATGTATCAAAATGAATGTAAAAACAAAATTGTATAAAATACTTCTCAGAGAATCTTTTTAGAATAGATCGAATCTCTTTATTTTCCGCTGGCCAAAGCAGTATATAATTGTTTTAAACAAATCAAATGTTTTAGGATATTTAACACATGTTTTAGGATATTTAAATAGGCTATAGTAGAATCAGAAATATGTTGTGTGTAAATAAGTGAAACAACACCTGAAAATGTCAAAAACGACACAAAATTTGCACATGGGGTTCAGAGTATAATTTTATAATCCACAGTAATTTCACACTTGTCTAGTACAAATATATCGCTTTGTTTCATAATTACAGTGTATACGTTTTTCTTTATTTACCCTCAAAAATTGGAAGTGAAATGTGACAACATGCCCCGTAGGTGGGGTACATTGTAACATCTGAGGGACACGTTGTAACATGACCATATAACAGATTAAAATGTTATCTGATCGAATGAAAAAATATACAAGACAAACTAAAATATTTTGTCAATAAAATAAAATAATTATTTATTTCAAATAAAATAATGGCGTTTTTTAAGAATTAAAAGTAATCTGATTTTGGAGTTTGACAATGAACACATTACAACCATGGGGCCCCCCCCTGGGGATGGCCCACATAAACGAGCAAAAATGCTTTACATGTCTTGAAATAATGTTTGTTTCTCGTCGTTTATCATTAAAATTTATTAAAGTAAATAGTGTGAATTACATCGCTAATGTCATAGAATAGCACGGCAGGGCACATTGTAACGCAGTGTTACAACATACCCCATCTGTGCAACTGGAATTTAAAACCGGTTACTGTCTTCTGATAGTTAGCGAAGCATTAAAAAATAATTTAAACTGATAAATAACAGATTGGAGATTAAAATAATAGCAGATACAGTGGAAGGACGTATCAGGACCCCCTTAAATTTTTCACTCTTTTTTATATTGCAGCCATTTTCTAAAATCATTTAAGTTTTTTTTTTTTCCCTCATTAATGTACACACAGTACCCAATATTGACAGAAAAACACAGAAATGTTGACATTTTTGCAGATTTATTAAAAAGAAAAACTGAAATATCACATGTCCTAAGTAGTCAGACCCTTGCTCAGTATTTAGTAGAAGCACCCTTGATCTAATACAGCCATGAGTCTTTGGGAAAGATGCAACAAGTTTTTCACACCTGATTTGGGGATCCTCTGCCATTCCTCCTTGCAGAGCCTCTCCAGTTCCGTCAGGTTGGATGGTAAACGCTGGTGACAGCCATTTTTAGATCTCTCCAGAGATGCTCAACTGGGTTTAAGTCAAGGCTCTGGCTGGGCCATTCAAGAACAAAGAACAGTCACAGAGTTGTTGTGAAGCCACTCCTTCGTTATTTTAGCTGTGTGCTTAGGGTCATTGTCTTGTTTGAAGGTAAACCTTCGGCCCAGTCTGAGCACTCTGGAGAAGGTTTTCGTCCAGATATCCCTGTACTTGGCCGCATTCATCTTTCCCTCGATTTCAAAAAGTCGTCCTGTCCCTGCAGCTGAAAAACACCCCCACAGCATGATGCTGCCACCACCATGCTTCACTGTTGGGACTGTATTGGACAGGTGATGAGCAGTGCCTGGTTTTCTCCACACATACCGCTTAGAATTACAGTGGGGCAAAAAAGCATTTAGTCAGCCACCAATTGTGCAAGTTCTCCCACTTAAAAAGATGAGAGAGGCCTGTAATTTTCATCATAGGTATACCTCAACTATGAGAGAAAAAAGGAGAAAAAAAAATCCAGAAAATCATATTGTAGGATTTTTAAAGAATTAATTAGTAAATTCTTCGGTAAATAAGTATTTGGTCACCTACAAACAAGCAAGATTTCTGGCTATCACAGACCTGTAACTTCTTCTTTAAAAGCCTCCTCTGTCCTCCACTGGTTACATGTATTAATGGCATCTGTTTGAACTCAATATCAATATAAAAGACACCTGTCCACAACCTCAAACAGTCACACTCCAAACTCCACCATGGCCAAGACCAAAGAGCTGTCAAAGGACACAGAAACAAAATTGTAGACCTGCACCAGGCGGGGAAGACTGAATCTGCAATAGGTAAGCAGCTTGGTGTGAAGAAAATCAACGTGGGAGCAATTAGTAGAAAATGGAAGACATACAAGACCACTGATAATTTCCCTCGATCTGGGGCACCACGCAAGATCTCACCCCGTGGGGTCAAAATGATCACAAAACTGTGAGCAAAAATCCCAGAACCACACGGGGGACCTAGTGAATGACATGCAGAGAGCTGGGACCAAAGTAACAAAAGCTACCATCAGTAACACACTGCGCCGCCAGGACTCAAATCCTGCAGTGCCAGACGTGTCCCCTGCTTAAGCCAGTACATGTCCAGGCCCATCGGCTGAAGTTTGCTAGAGAGCATTTGGATGAGCCAGAAGAGGATTGGGAGAATGTCAAATGGTCAGATGAAACCAAAATAGAACTTTGGTAAAAACTCAACTTGTCGTGTTTGGAGGAGAAGAATGCTGAGTTGCATCCAAAGAAAACCATACCTACTGTGAAGCATGGGGGTGGAAACATCATGCTTGTTTGGGGCTGTTTTTCTGCAAAGGGACCAGGACGACTGATCCGTGAAAACGAAAGAATGAATGGGGCCATGTACAGTATCGTGAGATTTTGAGTGAAAACCACCTTCCATCAGCAAGGGCATTGAAGATGAAACGTGGCTGGTCTTTCAGCATGACAATGATCCCAAACACACCGCACGGGCAACGAAGGAGTGGCTTCGTAAGAAGCATTTCAAGGTCCTGAGTGGCCTAGCCAGTCTCCAGATCTCAACCCCATAGAAATCTTTGGAGGGAGTTGAAAATCCAAGTTGCCCAGCGACAGCCCCAAAACATAACTGCTCTAGAGGAGATCTGCATGGAGGAATGGGCCAAAATACCAGCAACAGTGTGTGAAAGCCTTGTGAAGACTTACAGAAAACGTTTGACCTCTGTTATTGCCAACAAAGGGTATATAACAAAGTATGGAGATGAAATTTTGTTATTGACCAAAAACTTATTTTCCACCATAATTTGCAAAAATTCGTTTAAAATCCTACAATGTGATTTTCTGGATTTTTTTTGTCTCTCATAGTTGAGGTATACCGATGATGAAAATTACAGGCCTCTCTCAACTTTTTAAGTGGGAGAACTTGCACAAATTGGTGGCTGACTAAATACTTTTTTTCCACTGTAAGGCCAAAAAAAGTTCTATCTTGGTCTCATCAGATCAGATAATCTTATTTCTCACCATCTTTGAGTCCTTCAGGTGTTTTTTAGCAAAACTCCATGCGGGCTTTCATGTGTCTTGCACGAGGAGAGGCTTCCGTCGGGCCACTCATAAAGCCCCGACTGGTGGAGGGCTACAGTAATGGTTGACTTTCTACAACTTTCTACAACTTTCTCCCATCTCCCGACTGCATCTCGGGAGCTCAGCCACAGTGATCTTTGGGTTCTTCTTTACCTCTCTCACCACGGCTCTTCTCCCCCGATAGCTCAGTTTGGCGGACGGCCAGCTCTAGGAAGGGTTCTGTCGTCCCAAACGTCTTCCATTTAAGATTATGGAGGCCACTGTGCTCTTAGACACCTTAAGTGCAGCAGAAGAAATTTTTTGGAACCTTCGCCAGATCTGTGCCTTGCCACAATTCTGTCTCTGAGCTTTTCGGGCAGTTCCTTTGACCTCATGAGTCTCATTTGCTCTGACATGCACTGTGAGATGTAAGGTCTCTAGACAGGTGTGTGGCTTTCCTAATCAAGTCAATCAGTATAATCAAACACAGCTGGACTCAACTGAAGGTGTAGAACCATCTCAAGGATGATCCAGAAGAAATGGACAGCACCTGAGTTAAAGATATGAGTGTAAAGCAAAGGGTATGAATACTTAGGACCATGTGAAATTTCAGTTTTTCTTTTTTAATAAATCTGCAAAAAATGTCAACAATGCTGTGTTTTTTTGTCAATATGGGGTGCTGTGTGTACATTAATGAGGGAAAAAAATGATTTTAGCAAATGGCTGCAAAAAAACAAAGAGTGAAAAATTTAAGGGGGTATGAATACTTTCCGTACCCACGTATGTTTCATTTTAAATGAATAATAAAAACTGAGATAAAAATTGACTTAAGCCAGAAATATAATTTTACTATGGTAAAATAAATGTTCAGCGGTATCTTCAAAAGACTTTTGAATTTTGCCGCACTTTTTTCTCTATATAATGTTGATATAGTAACTAGTAAATGTGTAAATTTGGTCTTTATGCATCATTGTCGAATATTTAAATCACGTGCTTTACAACTAACCTTGCGTTACTTTGTGCCCCGCGCTCCCCTACATGTGTCTACCAAATTTCGTACATGTATGTGAAACATAGCTCGAGGGGCACTTCGTTGAAATTTTACAGGTGGCACTATCGAGCCATTTTGGCACACCCACTTTTGAAACCCATTTCAGATGTAAATTTTCGCCACTTCTGGAGCGTGTGCAAAATTTCATGAGTTTTCAAGCATGTTTAGGCCCTCAAAAATGCGATTAATTTTGGATTAGAAGAAGAAGAAACTGGGCAATTCCAATAGGGTCCACCGGTGCTTGGGCCCTACATATCGGAGAGAGTTGTTTCTCACGCCTCTTCGCTCACGCAGGTTGCCAGATTGAGGACACACAACAGGAACACGCGCAATTTCCAATGGAAGGCGATTTATCCACATTTTAATGTGTCTCTGGTCATAGAAGTTTTCAGATGGATGCATAAATTCAGCTAACAAAACATGATTTAAAAAAAAAGTTTAATGTTCAAGACCCATTGAAAAGTAACATTTTACTGAAGATTATCAATAAAGTGATATCAAAGAGCACAAACAAAACAAAAAAAATTAACCAATGCTTCAAGCATAAATGAACTGCATTTATGTGTAGGATGAACGTAAATTATCTATTAACTGTGTAGCGACTCAGCTCATGACAGGAAATATGAATAATTAACCATAACTAGTTATAATTAACTATTCATATTTGAGATCGCTGTAGATATTAGCTGACCTCTCAGGGTCAACTGTCTTGTCAAATCTAAGAACGTTAATTTCCTGGTTAAGGGAAATAACTTTCTTACTGTACATTCTACAAAGAGCTTGTAGCATAAATCTGCATGATTAGGAACTCCGGTTATGAGCAAACAATGAACACGTCAAGGGTGATACAAGTAAGGTTTTATTAACTAAACACTTAAACTAGTCCAACATACAACATAAACACATAAACTGCTCTAACATCCTACATAACCCACATAATAAACTGGTCTAACATACACATACACACAAATACACACGCATACAGTTGGTATAGGAATGGGTTAAAGTTTAGCACTAAAGAAAGGGACATAAGGAATGACATTTATGGAACCTTTTTGCATATTCAGCAGATCTAAAACCTGAGGGAAAACGTCAGATTCTGAGTTCAAACACACCTTTGTAAAAAGGTGAAACTGATACTTAATGCATCAATTAAATAAGACTAAGTTTGATACTTGCGAGTCTCGGCTGTTGAAAGAGATCCCTGATGCAATCTTAAGGCCCAAGATATTTGCTGAAGTTGGTTGAGGGAAAAGAACCAGTTTAAGTCAGAGGATCTTGGTGAAATTGAAAAGACAAGGCCGAAGCCTGGCACGAGCTTTGGTATCCTGAAGCGTTTTCTCACATCTTCATCTTAGCAACTGACCGAACCACCGACTGGGCGGGTCACATGGGGTGTCAGCTTTAAGGTCAGAGAAGATCCCGCCTCTCAAGATGGGCTTATCCAATGAGAAAGGCTGGAATCCCAAGTGGGCGTTTTGAGATCCTGTGGAGTATATGACTATTTGTGTGGAAACATGGTACTTTAGTATCTGGAACTTTGATGGAAAATACTAAAGGTTCTCAGGGCACTAACATATTGCCTACGTACCAACAAATAATACACATTCTTGTTTAGATCATCAGAAGGCGAATTCATAGATACTAAACAAGGTATATGTAAGGTTATATGAATGAGTGGTTTATCGTAAGCATGAATAAAAAGTCTATAATACAACAGATTAATACAAAACAGCAATAATAAACACAATGGCCTGAAGAATATGTGTGTTCATTCAAAGAAAGGTTTTCATATGAATTAATTAAGTAGAAAGTCAATTTCTACTGTGCATTTGTGCTTCTTGCTTCTGGAAAATGCAGCTGAGAGCTCACATTCCACAAGAAGGTCGTAAATGTATCGGGTGTCAGCACTGCTATGGAACCAGGGGCCTGTTCAGATTCCTGGAGTGTTACAGAGTATGTGCGAATTAGCTAACAAAATATATATTGTGGTTGATGTGGGCCAGACGCTACAAACTGTATAATTAAATTCTTAGTGTTCTGTAATTGGGTTATTTGGTGTCTCATGTGCCTTAAAAGGCTAAAGGCAATTTATTTATGCTGATAAGATTTGATTTTCTTTTTGTGCAGTGACTATTTCTTAGGTGCACTTGGTATTCTGGTCACTTTATGATAATAATTAATAGAATCTGTATAATAATCTTGTAGTTAATCAATCTACACAACACAACATAACATCATATATTTAGGTTTATTTAATTATAGAAAAAAAAAAAACAGGCAGTGTGTAAAACAAGTTTGATTTAAAAATAATTTAAAATAAATATTAAACATAATAAAAAAATTAAATATAGCACATAGGCAAATGTTCGTACTTAAAGAATTCAACATGAATTTACCAATCCCAACACAAACCTTACACATATAGTGGAAAGAACACCACCACCAAAAAAAACAGATCGATACATCAACTCATACAGGTTTGCAGCGCTGAATAAATCCAGATTATAAACTGTACATGGTACATACTCTCTGGAAATGTGTTTATGGATCAAATCTGCTTCTTAACTCAGGATTACTTGTTGATCCTCAAGTGTGAAGTTTGCGGTTCGGTCAGTTGGCACCTGGTACATTTCCACCCTCTTCCAGTCATCAAAAGCTGTGGTAATAAACCATCCAGGATATTTAACAGATTCAAAAGTGTTGTAAGCCGTGCCGGTCTCTTTCTTGAAGAATAGGAGGCTGTCGTACCCGTTCGGGTCACCGGCTTTAATGGTGTTCAGAGGGCCACTGACCTCCTAAAACAATTAAAAGGGCTTTAAATCCTCATTTTACAATGTGGAAAACAGTTTTTGGGGAAGGTTAATGTGTTTGTGGTGCACGAACCTTCAAGAGCAGGACGGGGGAAGAACCACCAGACTGGGTACAAGCAATGTAGAGGTTGCTGTTGGAAATTCCCAGGCACACAGGCTGGCCGTTATTTTGTGGGGCACTCGATACGTATGTTGACATACTGAATCGCACTGAAAGCAGCAGAAAATGTGTAGGGGGTAACGTCAACAGGACATTTCTGAAGTCATGCATTTACATGTGAAAGCTCGTGTTGAAGATTTACCTTTGTATTGAATGGTTCCTGCACTCAGCGTCACAGCCTTCAAATGAAGATCTTCGTTGGTTAGTTTGTTGCTCTGCACCAGAGTCTTTTTGTACTTATCACAAACGGTGCACTGCAGGGTCCTGGTCTTACAGTAAGTCGGTGTCACATTAAGCGGCTTCACGTGACGCTCTGTGGAAATAAAAAGACACAGTGAACATCAATCAAAAGAGAGCAAATGCTTAAACGTTGTGGTAGACAAATTTACTTTTTAAGTCAATTAATATAGCATATAATATTATAGAGGTTTGAAAAACCAGCTTGACCCCTTTGTATTGTTTAAAATCTAAATAAAATCTTGTGTCAAACTGACCCAAATTACATTCACCCAATTAGAACTAGGGTTGCAAAGGGGTGGAAAATGTCCAGTAAATTTCCAGAAACTTTACAGAAATCCCAGGAATATTCCAAAAAATCCTGGAAACTTTCCCAAATTACTGGAATGTTTCCGAAATTTACTGGAAAATTTCCCCCCCCCCTGCAACCATAATTAGAACACATCAAAACTCAGGTAATAAACATTAGTTCAAATCTAAACCTTGTGCTGTGCTGAAAATCCTTTATCCAATTTGGTGTTCCCAGTCAAAAAATACCGGCCTTTTAAAAACTGCTTGTAAATCTCTCCTCATGCTATATTATAATCAAATTTTAGATTCAAAAGTTAGTTTTCTTTCAATTTCTTCATATATGAGCATCTGCCAGATGCTTAAACGTAAACACCCTTCTCCGAAGATACATAAAAAAAAATATATATTATTTTGGTTGTGCATCCATGAAATATACCATTCAAACTGACCCACAAACATAAGTCACAAAATATGAAAAAAAAAAAAACATAGGTTAACCAGTATTTCTGTCAACTCAAGAATCCATCTGGGTCAAATTGAGCAGCTACATAATTTAATGGTTAAGGTGGTTGTCAGTGTGGTTTGTTGCTGGTGCTTCGAGCTCTAACCATCTTGACCAACTATCAAACCACCTGAAGCCAGTTTAAGCTGCTTAAAAGTTTGCTAACAGTACCTTCGATCACATTCTCCAAGAAGAAGTTGAGCAGCGCATCTTCACAAAACTTGCCAGAAGACATTTCTTGGATGTGCTTCAACCTTTTCACAGCAATGATGATGTTCACCACTTGCCTCATTCTGTGAGGATGCGGTGACAGTTCTAGTTTGATATCTTCATGCATGTTGCATTGGCATATCTGGAGAGAGAAAAAAACGGTCTTTTAGAAGACTTAATATTAATCAGACCATATCCACGAGCATATTTAACAAGCAACTCACCATGGCTAGTTGATCTGGGCAGTCTGGTTCATCAAAGCCAGCACTGTCAGGGTAAATGATGTCTGTCTCCAGTGCACTGTTTAGGAAATTAACAAAATGTACCATTAAAGGAGTTTTAGGCAAACTAATCCAAAAGCCCCCCCCCCCCCCCCCCCCCAAAGCTGTAATTCAAAATATAGAATGCATCATTTATAGATTTGTTAAAGCATCATCTAGACGAGAGCATTGATTTGATCCATTGATTATATATATATAGATATATATATATAGATATATATATATATATATATATATTAATATATATATATATTAATGTACTGTATATAAAACGCGGATACTTACTCCGAAGGCAAAATGTAGTGTTCATGGCATTCCATCGTTCTAAAATAAAGCATAAAACTAAACAGTGAGAAAATAACAATCTTTAAAAACTGATTTTCAATCAAGATGCACCTGAAAGTAAATAGTACGCCACATACCAGTCGTTTAGTTCAGTTCCCTCTCTGGAGTTATAGAGTTGGTTAAATCGTTGTTTCTCTTGTGAGAGTGTTCGGTTGAATGTGTTTGTGACAGAGGAAGTGTGCTTTGCCTTTATATCCTCCACATAGACTAGTAAGATCGTCGGGAATTTCCCCTTTCCAAGAAGCGCGCAATCCCTTCCAACAAAGGAGCAGAAGTTTGTAAGTTTCGACATAACCGGTCAGCAGGGTTTTATAGTTGCATGTGTTCCTTTGAAGTGTAAACAAAACTTGCATACTTTCCTTTGTTACAATTATTTTAATTTTCTCCAAAGAAAAGGAGGTTGTGCACAAGCTCAGATGCACTCTCGATGACATAATGCTCATTTTGTTCTCAGATCTAATAATTTATTCAAAAACGCATTTTAATACATAGAATAATTTAGATACAACCATTTAATGATTATGATTCTGCATTCACTAAATTAAGAGTCAGTTTGAAATGTTTTGACTGTCCTAAAGTATCAGATATTATAAAAGGAAAGGAATAGCCTACAGATGTCGGTAAAAGTGATAAAAAGTATTTTTAAAAAAGTAAAAATTATTTAAAAAAATCTATTGCCATGGCATATATTTTATTATTAACTTTTAAAAAAAAGCAGAGAAGCTTTAGTTTTTTTTTATGATAAAAAGTTATTAAAAGGCATTTGTTTGTGCAAGTAGCAACAAGAAAACCAAGAAAACATATTTTTATAAACTGAATGAATAATAGTTACTTATATATATATCATATATATATATATATATATATATTATATAATATATATAAATTCAAGACAGCTCTTGACATAATTTTAATAGTATTTTTTGCATGAGGCATCCAGTAACATAAAAATAGTTTTGTAAAAATTAACTGATTCATTTTTGTGAATATTTCTCAGGGTCTTGACTACTAAACATTTATAAGGCTTGTCATAATGCACATTATGCCATTAAACAGCTTATTACAGGCTTTTCAGCAAATAAATTACAAAACATAAAACAATCAAAACAACAAAAATGTAAAAGGTAAAATATGAACCCATTGTTTTGTTCTGCAATTTTTTCTTTATTCTTTATTACGCAGTTGGTTTTTTTTGTGGTCATTTTTGTGGTTTCCGTCTGCTTTTGCAATACTATGATGCAATTTAAGATATAGTTTGTAGGAAGGAATTCCCCAAAATCATCCTAATTTGCAACAGTTTTGAACTACACATGACAGATCAAATTTATGAAACTGAAAACATTACAGTTACTTATATAACCCACGTGACGACTAGCCCCGGTCTCCACTGGCACCAATCTGTAGCAAAATGTACACGCAGCTTGTACACTCATCTTTGAGATTTACTCGTACTTGAAAGAAATTTAAGACAGTTTCTTACCTACAACATTGTCTTGTTGAGTCTCCGTCCTCCATACAGTGTTACTGTTTGTGCTGTGAGGAGCAGTAAAGCTCTTCAGGTGCATAGGGTCACTCACTTCAGACTGATCTTGAGACATGATCCCTGAAAAGGCAGCGACTCACTCAAGCCCCACTCCCGCAAGAACCAGATAACAGCCCATAATATCACATTCAGGGGTCAAAGAGGTCAAACAGCAGTGTCCACAAGAAGTGCCAATGAGATAGGGAACGATGAGTCATTACTGGTTTTGTTTTGTTTATTAACATTCTTATTCAGTGTGGTGCAAAATTATGTTTCAAATTGAATGCATTGCAAAATTATACCATTTGCGTAACAATTAGAGTGAAAAGTTGAATGAATGACACAAATTTCTGATTAAATGTCACTAAAAATTCGAAAATAGTCGTTGTTTACAATTTTTCAAAATCCTACAGCAATTTATTTATTTTTAGGATTAAATAAGATTCGTTCATTAATTTATAATATATATTTTCGGATAAATGTATCAAAATGAATGTAAAAATTGTATAAAATACTTCTCAGAGAATCTTTTTAGAATAGATCGAATCTCTTTATTTTCCGCTGGCCAAAGCAGTATATAATTGTTTTAAACAAAGCAAATGTTTTAGGATATTTAACACATGTTTTAGGATATTTAAATAGGCTATATTAGAATCAGAAATACGTTGTG
>JADLZN010006926.1:0-7500 GCA_018155175.1 Sinocyclocheilus anophthalmus | reverse complement strand
AAAAACATAAAACTAACAACGAAGAACGAAACCCTAACTAGAAAAAGAACCCGAAAAGAAAAAGAAAAATTAAACCTAAAAGAGAGGACGAAACCGAACCTAAACGAAACCGAAAACGAAACGAACAGAAACAGAACTAACCCGAACACGAAAACTAACCGAACCGAACCCTAACCCTAACCTCTAACTAACCCTAATCTAACCCTAACCCTAACTCTAACCCTAACTAACCCTAACCTAACTAACCCTAACTAACCTAACTAACCTAACCCTAACCCTAACCCTAACCCTAACTAACCCTAACCCTAACCCTAACCTAACCTAACCAACCCTAACCCTAACCTACCCTATCCTAACCATAACTACCCTAACCTAAACCATAACTTAACCCAACCCTAACCCTAACGCGCCTAACCCTACCTAACCTAACCTAACCTAACCTAACCTTAACCTAACCTAACCTAACCTAACCTTACCTAACCCTAACCCTAACCCTAACCGAACCTAACCTAACCGAACCCCTAAATAACCGTCTCACGCCTGCATGTCACTAACACCACTGTATTACAATTCTCTTTCATCTCCCCCATTTCCCCCCCCCCTTCTGCATGCCTCGCGACTCAACCACAATTAGAAACGGCACACACAACCCACTCCCACCACGCAATTCAAAGCCACTGCGACGCTTCCTCCTCACACACCAGAAACCCACCAGAAGCACTCTAATGCCCTGACACACTGTAGACTCCCCAGCTTTACACGATGAAAGCCCCATATTTTACAGCATTTTCATCTTACATGTTCAGTTCAATAGCTTGAATCAAAGTCTTGCCAATTATCCTCTTCCTCATCCAGCTAAAGCTCTTGAATGGTTTTTGTTTACAGTTTGACTTTTTTTTTTTTCTGCTTTATGCATTTTTGAATGTCTTTTTAATCTTAACTGCGCTTTTTTTTTTTTTATTTTATTTGAGCTCTTTTTGGCTTTCTCAAATTGAGTCTGTTCAGACTCTACTCATTTATTTTATATATATATATCTCTATCTATCAAGAAGTCTTGTTTTTAATGCATCCGCTTGACTGCCCCTTTGTGGCCAATTAGAGACCGCAGAATCATATGCTTTGTCCATGAATCAGTATTTTTAAAAACTACTTGTTTCAAAATGTTATAGACATTTACCTTAAGTTGTAAGAAGTATCCAGTTTCAAACCATTTAAATCTCTTTATACAAATGGTTATTTGCATGGCTTTTGGCTTTCACGTTTGTACATCGCAATCTCAACTCTTGCTGAACAAACTCAATTTGTTCCGTTTATGTGTCATGTAATTTCATGATCCTTTTAAATTCTCTTCGGTGAAGAATGCAGCATCAAACCTGGCAATCAGATTTGCACTTCATGCAGTTCCAATAGGAAGTATTTGGACAAGTCTAGTGGTTGTGTACAATCTCTCTGCACGTTTTTGGTTTTACGTGTCAAATCCTTGGAAATGGCAGTGTAACTGTTTAGGTTTCATTTGTCAGGTTACAATAGAAATCAAACTTGAACAATTTACACTTTTCCAAGCTTCAAATTAAATTGTTTTGTCTTGCTAGTCTCAAAAGTTAATATTTTATGGAGACTCCACATTTCTGTTGTGCTTCTTACTCGTGTTTTTGTTTGAAGCCTTTCTCTTGTATACCTTGTCTTGCATTTGTGTCCCGTTTGTGCAAGTCAAATTTTTTCGTAGAGTTTAACTGTACATAACCCATTTGTTTATACTGTTTTGTTTGGTATTTGTGCCCCATTGGCGTATGCCCTTGTTTTATACGGTTTCCCCTTTTTTTTTTTTATTTATTATTTTTTGTGCCGCCACTTTTAGTGGCATTGACCTTTTTGCATTTACACGTTTTATTTTGCCCCTTTCTGTTTATGCACCTTTGTGCCCTTTTACATATGCAATTTGTCTGTCATTAGGGTTATTCCCTTTTGCTTTGGGTTTAGCGTGCGTGTGCTCTTATGTAATGCTTTTATAAGTCCGGCTATAATGCTTTAGTTGCTTTTGAAGAGATGCTTTGTATACATGAAGTATACTTGACTTTATGCCACTTATGTTCCTGTGCTCTTATGCTTTCATTTCAAGAACCTGGTCTTAAACCATACTGAAGCATTTGCTTCGGTAATGGGACTAGGAAAGTCGACACCCCGCAGCATTGTATTTCGTAGCATTTTTTTTATATTGCAATTTCTTTTTTGCTTTCAAATTTGATTTTGAACTTTTTTTTGTCCTTGGTCAGTGGCTTGTGCCCTTACAGCATTAACATTTTATTCAGAAGCCTCGGCCTGTTAAGATCTAACTTGAAGATTTGAATCTACCAGTACAAATCTATCAACTGAGGCTGTGTATATAAGACTATTTATATACGGTCTGCTCTATTCTGTTCCCTAACTTTCTTGTGGATCTCTCACCAGAAACGGAGATGTGTTGGATAACTGGTTTCTTTCTCTAATAGTTGGATACGTATTCTGTGCAAAATACTTTTAGAATTTCATGTAGTTGGCAACCTTAACTTGACATTTGCTATGTGTCCCATTTCAGTTGTGCAGCTTCGAGTTGGTTGTTTTCCTTCTGTCCTGTTCTCTGATGGCAGCTCATTTGTCTGACAACTTCAGCACTCACCTAGATGAGTGTCTACTCCTGATTGCCAAGCTTTAAAGCCTTATTTACGGTTTGACCATTTGCATGTGTGGAGTGCTTTCACAGTAAACCAACGGTCCAAGATGGTGCCAGTGTACCCGGTTTGCTGTTTGTTATCTGTTCATCTGGGATCTGTGTGGTTTGTGTTGTGCATGTTGCACTGGTATCATGCAGTCTCGGTGCTGACCTACAATCACCTAAGGCTTTTGCTCAAATTATATGGGAGTTTACGGTAGATTTTGTCCTGTTCTCAATCTTCGTTTAACCAACCCGTGGTGGAGTGTGCTCCTGCTCAGCTACCTTGTTGCATTCTTTCCCTAAGGAGGTGCTGCAGGAAGTGAGGTAGTGGTGGTGTCCAGCTGAGAATTGGATGGGCAATTGCTTTTTCCATACAATCTTCGAGTTTCCCTTGGAAATGTAAATTGATTTGATTACTTGTTACAGCTGCACCTCCTCATCAGCACTCACTATAAAGACACACACAAACTGCACTCCTTTGTCTGTTCTCATCGTTCCTAAACTAATGGAGACCTTACCTGCTACTCATCTGTATACATCTTGTCTTCAGTCATCTGCTTCCTGCCCTCTGTGTGTTCGTTCCTGCATCTGCAAGATAGACATTCAGTTACTATTCCGCTAAGTCATAGCAAGCTCCATTGAGCTCCATTGAGTTGCTTCATTCTCATTTCTGTTTGGTGTCAGCAGTTCAATAAACTGGTTTATTTCATTAGCTGTCTGTTGTCTTTGTGGCAGCGAGGCTGACACGCTATCAGTTTAAATGTAGATTAAAGACCCATCTCTTTAACTTGGCATACACATAACACACTAATACGATTCTAATATTCAAATCTGTTTTATGCTGCATTAATTGGTTTAGACTTTAGCTGGAATGTGCTGTTATTGTCCCTCTAGCAATTGGACCTAGCTATTTTTTTTTAAAAACACCGAAAGGTTCTTTGACAATCAGTATGGTTCTGAAGTGTTATAATCTACATAGAAGGTTACTTGACTTGCTTGCGTTTTACATTTGCTTATATGTCCTTTTTAATGCCTGTGCTTTTAGAGGTCGACCAAGTCCAACTTTTTTTTTTTATCTACTACTTGGTTACACTTTACTTGAAGGGGTGTGCATAAGACTGACATGACACCTACATAATCATGACATGACACCTACATAATCATGACTTGACACATGTCATGAATATGAAGGAGGTTTTATGCATGTTTGACAACTGTCATTAAGTGTCATTCGCTCAGTTATGTCATTTTTAATGCAAATATGACATTATTTGACCTAACCCTAAACCTACCAACCATAATCCCTTACCCCCTTAAAACCATCTCCCATAACAAAGACATCTCTAACAATGTCATATTTGCATTAAAAAGTACATAACTGGCGAATGACACTTAATGACAGTTGTCATAAAGATGCATAAAAAAAACCTTCATATTCATAACATGTGTCATGTCATGATTATGAAGATGTCATGTCATGATTATGAAGGTGTAATGTCAGTCTTATGCACACCCCATCAAGTAAAGTGTAACCGATCTACGTTTTTAAATTTTTTTTTTATTTCCCATTCCCCCCCCACCTGTTTAATACCTTTCTTTTTTTTTTATGAGAGTTTAATAAATCTGTGCTTTTACTTGTGCTGCCTTTTTTAATAATAAAAAAAGTACCTTTTTATTGGTTTGAAAGGATTGTTAAATGAGTTTGTTTTCCATCTGATTTTTTTTTGTTAAGACTTCCTTTATTCTCCCTTTTTAAACGTCAGTGTTTTTAGGGGGTCTGCAATTTGACATCACACATTCTTTGGATAAGTGGTTGTGTGACCAGTGGCTTTGTGCATTGTCATTTATGTAGTTTTTATTAAACCATCTTTTAATAGTTGTATAGATTTACTTGTTTTGAGTACTTCATGTATAGTTACTTTTTTATTTATTTTTTTTTATTAAAGTTGTCTTAGGAGTTATTGTTGTGGCTCTGCTCTTGTAGCCACCAGTAGTCTCCTTTTATGTGAAGTTCCAGTGCAGTGTTACAAATTCCTATGTTTTAGCTATGGTGCCTGACCTAGACTCCCTAATTTTGTGTCCATGGAGGCTGTCCTTCTGCCAGCGTTGCCTTTGAGGCACCAGCAGAACTAGAAGCATACTCTCTTGTACTGGTCCTCCAGAATTTATCTAATCCTCTGGGACTCTATCAACTGGTATGCTAAGGTTAACCTGATCTGTCTGTTCTCCAGATGCTCTTCATGTTACGGAAATTCATTGCATCCTAGCTCTGCTGGCTATCTGGATTTGTCTATAGTCTGGCAATATACAGGCTCCAGCTTTATTGGCTCCCTTGTGGTTTCCAGGTTTGCTGACTATCTTGGCTCTCTGCTGTCGAATCTTGCTTAGACCTTTCTTTCATTGTCTCTCCTTTGGGTTAATTGAACCACTGGCTTTTCCTTAACATTACAGCATTAAAGCTAACCTCCTCACTGCAGCTATGATGAGAATGCATTCTCTGTTTCTGGCCCAAGTGTACCCACACGTTTCAGTAGTAGTAGTAGTGGTGGTGTTCTCACAACTGCTGGATGTAGAACGGTTCTTCTTTTGAATGTGCAGTCTTTCTCTTCTTGCAGTCTTCGTCCTTCAAAATGGTTTTTCCAACGCAAGGGGCACTGTAAGGCAGTGTTTTCTTATAACCTCAATTTTTATTTTTGTGCTTGATCCTTAAATTTGAAAGGAATTCAAAGCATGGTTCTTTCAACGGAAAGGTTAAGAAACGGTCGCCCAGTTCAACGTCCCATATTTTACAGCATTTTCATCTTACATGTTCAATAGCTTGAATCAAAGTCTCTTGTTGCCAATCATTCTCCTTTTCCATATCCAGCTAAAGCTCTTGAATGGTTTTTGTTTACAGTTTGACTTTTTTTTTTTTCTGCTTTATGCATTTTTGAATGTCTTTTTAATTTGACTGGCAATTTGAGCTCTTTTTGGCTTTCTCAAATTGAGTCGGTTTAGACTACTCTTTTATTTATTTTATTTTTATATATGTCTTGTTTTTAATGCATCCGCTTGACTGCCCCTTTGTGGCCAATTTGAGACCGCAGAATCATATGCTTTGTCCATGATTCAGTATTTTTAAAAACTACTTGTTTCAAAATGTTAGACATTTACCTTAAGTTGTAAGAAGTATCCAGTTTCAAACCATTTAAATCTCTTTATACAAATGGTTATTTGCATGGCTTTTGGCTTTCACGTTTGTACATCGCAATCTCAACTCTTGTTGAACAAACTCCATTTGTTCCGGTTATGTGTCATGTAATTTCATGATCCTTTTAAATTTTCTTCGGTAAAGAAAATGCAGGATCAAACCTGGCAATCAGATTTGCACTTCATGCAGTTCCAAGGGGGAGTCTTTTGACTAAAGTCTAGTGGTTGTGTACAATCTCTCTGCCATTTCCAAGGATTTGACATGTAAAACCAAAAACTTGCAGTGTAACGGTTTAGGTTTCATTTGTCGGGTTACAACAGAAATCAAACTTGAACTATTTACACTTTTCCAAGTTTAGGGTTAGGGTTAGGAATAAAAATAGGTAGATACAAAATGAGAACTTGCACTCAACAGACTAAAAGCAGAAGGACATTAAAAAGGCCATAAGACAAATTAAACACTTAAACTAAACTGCATTGTCCACGACGGGTAACTTATGTATGTTAACACTTAATAAATAAATATAAATACAATACAGATTTTGTCAAAGAAGCTTTACAGTGTTAAACAAGAAAATAGCTTGTCAATGCAAGAGGACAATAACAGAGTAACATTCCAGCTAAAGTCTAAACCTAATTAATGCAGCATAACAATGGATTGGAATGATAGAATTGCAATATTGTACTTCGAGTGTATATGCCAATTTAAAGAGATGGGTCTTTAATGTACATTTAAGGTCTTTATGTCATAATATAATAAGAAATATAAATACAATAAAAACTCTAATATAAATTTACCATTTTTAATTTGTCATTTGTTGTATGTTGATTTTGTTCTCCGTGCTTTTAGCGTCTTGTTGATGACAAGTTTATATTTTGTCCATTATGGGTTTTTGTTCTTTTGACCCCCATACTTGTGCATGTTTTGTATTTGTAATAAGTACATGTTTTACTTATCCTGTGTGGCATTCTTATTTTTGGAGTTTTTTTTTGTGCTCTTTAGCTTCCTTGAACTTTCTTTTAAAAAGTGACTATTTTTGTCCTTTTTTTTTTTTTTTTATTTTTAATAAATGTTCCTCCTCCTTTAGTTTGAGCAAAATCGGTTACACCTACTCTTAATTTGATTTTGCCATTTTGCTTTTTTGTATTCATTAGATTGATTTATTTTTTGTTGACATCACGCAGTTGCCTTGTTTGTAGGCGTTTTGAAATCTGACTCTTGGCTTAGAGACATATCAAAGTATACAACTAATACATAGAATAGTGTGATTGCATTTTTTACCATGTGTCTTTTTGTGTGGGTGTTGTTTCTGCCTATGCCTTTTATGCATTATAGTATCCGTCCTCATTGTTGCATGTACGTTTTGGTTGTTTTTAAAGGTGTTCAATTAAATATTCTCGAAGCCAATTAATTAAACAAATAAAATGTTATATCTATATATTATCACTTGTCTTTGTAATGCGTGTGTACATCTAGTTGCAGTGAGTGTTATAACCCTCTTTAAGCTCTGTAGTTTAAGCTATGTTGTTGATTAAGTTTCTCTTGTTGTGGTCATAGAATCTGCCCCTCTCTCAGTACTGCCTTTTGCTTTCAGGTCTGCTTGTGATCCTTATGCTCT
>JADLZN010006925.1:24579-64788 GCA_018155175.1 Sinocyclocheilus anophthalmus | reverse complement strand
TCATCCTTCGTATTTCCCACATGCAATTTATCACAGAGCACATAATGCTCTGACGATCCTGTTAAGGGGTGCCCATTTATATCAGGAGTTTCCTTTGCCTTTATTAACCATGGAAGACTTACTGTGAGCCTCCCTTCTTTAGCACGTTGGATGTGTTCAGCAGTATGGCTGAATAATCTTCCCTCATGAGGAGAAAAGGGCAGTGCTGTTGGAAATCTTATATTTCCACGAGTTGCCAGTCCTCGGGCAAAGTCATAAATTACTATATTTGGAATGTGCTGCCATGACATTAACAAGTCCATATAGTCCATTGGACTTTCTGCTCTCAAGTTGAACTTTAAACTATACACAATTCCAGATGGACACATGATTGTAGCCCAACCACCTAAGAAGATAACATTTCTTTAGCAACACACAATGCTATTCATCCCTCTATAAATGTAATAATTAATATTATTAGTAACAATACTCATACTTATCAGAGGCACCCCAAACTTTGCCAAATACTTTTTCAGTTCTTTATTTCTGTGCAAAGTTGCAGAATGAGATCCACTTTGGACCCTGATGAGTCCATGCCACAAGACTTGCATAGTTTGTTCACCTCTTCCAAGTCCAAAATTCTTCCATGTCCACCATACCAGGGATTTCACTTACACTCTTAAAAATAAAGGTGCTTAAAAAGTTATTCACAGTGATGCCATAGAAGAACCTTTTTGTCAAATGGTGCCATAAAGAACCTTTAACATCTTTTTTGAAGAACTTTCGTTCATGGACTCGGGAGATGAATTAATCATGTCCTGTAATTTATCTATGACTGCATTCTGATATTGGAATGTGATCGCATGTGTGGACCAAGAAATTTGGCTGCTGAAAATACAATGTTTTTTTTTTAACTAAACAATTTTAAATTCATTTTAACGCTACTGAACAAAATTCAAAGATCCTATCTTGAAATATTTAATTAATGTAACTTTATATAATTGATATTATAACCACCCGTAATATTCATATATCAGCCACCTCTAGAAATAATGTTTTTTTTTGTTTGTTTTTTTGTCTTTTTGCATTTGAAGACCGAGATGTTCCGTTACTGCTTGTGTTTGTAATATGTAATATTTTTGTACTTATCTGGAGTTATTCATTCATTTAGCAGGATCAGTACAGATTTGTTACTGGAAATACAGTGTGGAAACACAGACCAGTAGCTTACTGAAGAGGTGATTTTAGAATGTTTTTAATGAATTGTTGTCCAGTCAGCTCACCCTGATCACACATTACCAGTCACTAACATTATACCTATGGATTTTAAATGCTTTGAATCTTTTCCATTTGCAAGTTATATATTCCCACGTGTGCATTTACAGATCCCACTCTAATCATCATATATTTTACAGGTAACAAACCAAAGGATGAGGACAGTAGCTTTGCTGTGCCAGCCGTGGTAAATACAGGAACATCCTTCATGAAGATGTGCGAGAGAAGCTTGCAAGGCAAGATGAGAAGGGAAAAATGAAGGTACCTTTCTTAATTTTCATGGATTTAGGGATATTTATCTATATTTGGGTAATTGATAAAGTTATGTTTTATTCCCTTTAAAGTAGGAATGAAAAATGTTTGTAAAAATGTTATCTATTTTTAAAGCCCAGTGTCAGTGAAGATGGTGTGGTCAGGAATTCTGCTGTTTGTAGGAAATCTGAAGGAACATCTCCCAGCTTTCTACGACGATGTTGCCGTGATGACTGAGGTAATTCACCTCTTAGGTGATGAAGATGTGGTCAAAAGTTTACATACACCTTGCAGAATAAACTGCTTCATCAGAGCAGAAATTGCTATTTTTTATGATTCTACCCCTCTACCCTCTTACTGCTTAAATTAATCAAATTTAGCAGATACTGCAAGGTGTATATAAACTTTGGACTGCAGCTGTGTCTATTGCTTTCACTCAACTGAACCATTTATAATGACTGGCTATGTTTTATAACAATTGTTGTTCTTCTGTTTGTTTCTTTCTTTCTTTCCTCAAGGTATTTTTTTCTGACTTTCCTGCCTCTTTGGAACATTTCCGTTCACACAGACTGGAGAGATGGTGTGCAGCTTCATGACATTTGAAGTTTACTGCTGATGGAGAGCTTCTGGGACACTGACAGACAGCACTTCCCAGCAAGTTTATGGCGTTATTTTTAAAAAAATTAAAAAAAATTTTTTTTTAAATGAATTTTTAGTCCAAACTTGCATTCACTAATACTGGAGTAAGATTTTAGAAGAAAACTTTCGGCCCTGTTTAATGCTGGTACTAGTAAAGGTTTGAAAACGAATGGCCTGGTTTCACAGATAGGGCTTAGCCTAAGCCAGGATCGATAGTTCAATAAGGACATTTAAGTAATTTTCATTAACATGCCTTAGAAAAAACATTACTGGTGTGGATATTGAGACAAAACAAGGCCACTGACATATTTTAAGATCAGTCAGGGCAAGTTTCTTTCAGTTAAAACTGGCCAGACATGCATTTTAGTCCGGGTCTAGGCTTAAGCCTTGTCTGTGAAATCGGGGGTACAAGTAACACAGTTTGGTAAGGTCTCATTTGTTGTACATGGAATTATAATTTTCTTGCATTTTTTTGTATTAAGTGTTTGTGTGTTAGTAATCCTATACGTTATGGGGACCAGTGACTCCACGAGGATCGTAACACCAGTAAATGTTGATCTTGTGGACGTGTTGAGGTCCCCAGTGAGGAAACAGGCTTATAGATCATACAGAATGATGTTTTCTATGATGGCGAGATCAGGTACTTTTGTATGTAAGTATGTAAGTGATTTTGCATTGTTCTCCAGACTCTAATAAGTGAGTTAAAGTGTTGTAACTGTGTATAGTGTTGGGTTTTTCTTGTGCAACAGCAAAAAGCGTTTTTGTGTATTTGTTTTAGAGATTGTTTTGTCAATAAATGTAGAGGGTTTTCCATTTTGTGTTTGTGTTGATTGTAACTAGGTAATTAATATGTTAATATTGTATTTATTTTTAATATTTAATATAATTTTAAAAAATAATTTGAAATTATCTTGACAATGAAGTTTGAAATTTAGTATAAAGGACATTAGTACCTTGAAATGACATGAGTGTATTTTCGTTCAATGGAAGTGCGTATTCAGAAGTACATATTAACATATTTCAAAGTTAGATAAAAAATATACTAAAGCCCACTTAAGTGGTTTCAAAAAAAATAATAACTCAAAAGGAAACTAATTGCAAATCATTCATTGTAAAACTGTAGTATTTTTGAAATCAATTACAAATAATATGCATTTAGGTGGTCGAAAACATTACATTTAATTCACAC
Source organism: Sinocyclocheilus anophthalmus (assembly GCA_018155175.1). Lineage (NCBI taxonomy): Eukaryota > Metazoa > Chordata > Actinopteri > Cypriniformes > Cyprinidae > Sinocyclocheilus > Sinocyclocheilus anophthalmus. Next base: position 61,454 of record JADLZN010006925.1, on the reverse strand, counting down.
TTAAGTGTACTGTTAACTGACATTAAAGTATATTTTAGTTAACCATAAATGCTTGTCAGTACATTAGTAGTACACTTTAACCATATTTTAAAGACACTAGAAGCAATTATGAAAGTACATATAAAGATGTACTAAAGTCCCACTTAAGTGGTTTTAAAAAAAAATCACTCAAAAGTTCAACTTATTGCATTTAAAGGGGTCATATGATGCTGCTAAAAAAAATATTAATTTATTTGGTGTAATGAAATGTGTTTATGCGTTTTAAGGTTCAAAAAAACACATTATTTTCCACATACTGTACATTATTGTTTCTACTCTGTGCCCCGCCTTCTGAAACACGTCGATTTTTACAAAGCTCAATGGTCCTGAAAAGCGAGGTGTGCTGTGATTGGCCAGCTATTCCAGTGCGTTGTGATTGGCCGACTGAAACCTCAAGCGTTTGGACGGAAATGTTACGCCCCTACCATACTTGTGATGCTGGTCCAGGATAGTGTTGTTTTTGGCGGCCTGTTTTAATTTTAGTTTTAGTCTAGTCTTTGTGTGAAGCTGTCATTTTAGTTTTTATTAGTTTTAGTCACGTTCATACTCTTTTTAGTCTAGTCAAGTTTTAGTCAACTAAAAGTCTGAGCATTTTAGTCTAATTTTAGTCGACGAAAACTGATGACATTTTAGTCTAGTTTTAGTCGACGAAAACGGATGACATTTTAGTCTAGTTTTAGTCAATGAAAATTGTATTTTAGTCTCTTTTTAGAAATGCAATTCTATTTAACCCAGTCGACATAGTATAAGTACCTAGTAGTATAAACGAAACCAAAATTTTCTTTTAGCCAAACCCATTTCAAACAAGGTTATCTTATTATATTATTGTTACCTTATAGACTCAAGAATACATCAATTCCAGACACGGAAGACGCTCTGATTTGAATTTACAACATTTATTTTACAAACCAAACATGTTAGAAGTACAGTTTTTCCCAACTTTTTTAGTAGCGGGAACCCTTTGGAAATTGTAACAAATTTGTGGCACCGTACAAAATTAATTTTGTCACAATATTTTCTAACTTCGATATGATACTTTGAAAAGCATAGGTATTCGGTACAGCAGGGAAGAACTGCAGGATATAATGTCATACAGATATTTTTAACATTATAAAAAAAAATGTGTCTATCAATGGTGGCAATCAGTAGGCTAAATTCTAATGAAGAGACCAATTTATATGACAGATTTAATGTAGGCTTTTATTCATATGTAAACAATGTGAGATAGCTAGTTATAATGGTAATTAAACAAAGTTTTGCTCAATCAGTGTATTTTTAATTTTACAGCTGGGTAATTTTGTTGCAATAGCAACAAATAGCTTGATAGCTTCAGATAGCTTGATTTAAAACTTTGAATTGAATAACAAATGACAAGGAGGCTAATCAGTTAATAATAAAATAAGAACAAATAAAAAAATTAATAATGATAGCACAAATAAAAAAATCACGATAGGCCTACAAATGAAATTAATTGCTTTTTAGTTTTTCGGGTAGGTTTAACACACAGTAGGGCTATTAAGAGAATTTTAAAAAAAATTTTTACCAATTATCCAAATAATGTTAAATCCTAGAAAGCTATTATTATCAGAGGACCCACCCACGCACGAGCATAACATAGTGGTTAGTAGATCAATGAATGAGAGGGCAGCGTTTACCAGAGTTGCCCATTTACCACACCTTGTTACAACACAGTAGGGCTATTGCAGACAGAAACAATACTGTATACATCGATGTTCCTGTCAGCTTGAGTTTTGAGGGGACTTTGCGTTCCGATGAGAACTGAACGGAGTATTACGAGTGGAGTCACTCACATGGGGCCGTGCCTGCTGAGCGGACGCCAACACGCATAGAAGCGGGATGATATACACAACATAGAGCGGAATTAATACGATAATAATAATTTTCGGCAGCCTTAATTTCTGTGCATCTCTAATTATTGGCAACATTAGAAATGGATATTATATAATAGCTGCTTTTTTGAACATTTTAGCAATTTAAAAATATTAAAAAATATTTTTTTTACACGGCACCCCTGCTCTCGACAGACGCGGCACCCCGGTTGGGAAACACTGTTCTAAATAATGCCGCGAGTGGGGCTTGAGGAAGTGACGTCGCCTGCGTCTGCGCAGTGTGACCTGATGCAGCCCCTGAAGTGAGACACAGGAAACAGAAATACTGCAAAAATAATAATAACGCGACTAAACGAGAACGAAATAACGTTATAACATTTAGTTTCGTCTCGTTTTGGTCAACGAAAATGAAGAGACATTTTAGCATAGTTTTATTTTGTAAACCACATTTAGTCATTTTTATTCATCAACGATATTGCATTATACATTTAATTATAGTAATCGTCACATGACCAGCATTTACGTTGCGTCTCGTTTCGTTTTCGTCATGTGATTCGTTGAGGTTCGTTGACGACGATATTTAGTCATAATTTTTGTTGACGAAAGCAACACTAGTCCCGGCGCTACGAGACAAAACCAATAGAACCCATTATAAATTAGGCATTTGTTGCATCCAGTGGGGACATAATTACGGATTATAAGGACTTATACTGTCTTTTACGCTTTGCGTTGCATCGCGCCACGTAAACAAAACCATGTCTGATTGTGTCAGAGAAGGTACAGCGAGTATAAAAGTTAAGCCTTCTTTCTTTGCTTGAACATTTGGGTGGCGTTATGCAAATTTTTCCACATAGTGATGTAGATATGTGGGGGCGTGTTAGAACGAGCGTTTTAGGTAGGCGTGGTTGACTCTTTACTTTTATAAAGAATATCTCTTTGGATTTGATACTTTAGTCTTTGCAACTTTACAGATAATCTTTATGCACCAAGAGCTTGTAACACCAAAGAGAAAGGAAAAAATGAAATCACACCATATGACCCCTTTAATATAACTTTAAAATGTGATACATTTGAAATTAATTACAAATACACTGTACTAAAGCGGCGAAAATAGTACTTTTAGTAAATTTAGTAAATAGTAAATTTGCTCTTGCATGTGTTCTTTTTAAGTATATTATATCTGCAATTAGTACACTTTATAAAAGTATACTTAAGTGCACTTCTTTTTCACAAGGGTGTATAGTAACAAAAACAAGTCATTACCAAGGGTAACTATTTAAAATCACAGGATTAATCTGCTGGTCACATTAAACCCACAGATATACCTTAATAAGATCTGATTTACTGAATAAGATTTACTTACCAGAGACAGTTATACTGAATATCTTGGATGTGACTGTTCCTGATCCTATGATCAGTAGTTTATATAGTCCAGAGTCTTTGGTACTGGTGTTTGTGATATTCACAGATCTAGTCTTCTTGTTCATCTCCAGTCTGCCTTTGAATCTATCATCAGGAACATCATCATATGTAGAGAACTCTTCTGTCCCTCCTTTGATTTGACCTATACAAATCTCTTGTTCTCCAAACAGCAATAACATCTGATCATCTTTCTGTATTTCAGCTTTAGTCTGTAGAATGACAGGATCTCCTTCTGTCACTGATTTGGCCTCCACTTCACGTCACAGCAGCACATAGAAACAGAAAAACACAGACCAGACATTAAATCAACATGAAGAAAGCTAACAACAGCAGAAGGGAACAAAATCTGCACTGATCATTTGCTCCATATCTGCTCTGTGATTGATCATCAAACCCTCTACACTGAACCACGTTCACTCTCACACTACGAGAGAATCTGATACTTCATAAAAGTTTATAATCTTTGACATTACGTCCGGGTTTCTGCTATATGCCATTCGTATTCACAGGTGCAAATGTGTTTGGTTTGCTAGACATGTACATGATTGGCCACATCAGCACTTATAAATAAAAAAAACCTAAACGACACAGACCAACTGCATCCAAAATCGATATGAGAAGGTACTAATTTGAATTTACTTTGCAACTGTTTAAAAAAAGTATGTTTTATATAGTATGAATGTGTGTAGTATGAATGTAATCCAGACATACTTCAATTCCCATGATGTCATTGTCACGTGACCTACCAGCGTCAGTTGCGTCTCTTCACTGCCATTCATAAATATTCTCCCGTGGCCTCATGGGATAGTAAAGTGTCCATCATATGCAAACTTCAGAATCACTCCAGAAGTAGTAGGTCATCCAGGTACTTTTTGCTTACTGTTTTTTGAATGCTATGAATTCAGACATACTACTCTTTTGGCATACTTTTTTTTTGCATCGTGTATAGTAGGGGAGTTTTTTGATTTCGGATGCAGTGAGAGACTCTTCCATTATACACAAACAATCATTCAAAGACATTTTTTTTGTGTGTTATTACTATTTTAATCACTGTATGCAATGCCGCTGAGAAATAGGTAAATACAAATGATAATTTAAGATGCTTGTCAAAATGCTAATTTAAATTTTTCTAACAAAGTACAAACTTGATTAACTGTAACTCTTCAGGAACTTTTCATGAATCATATTGTTAAGGTTTATATATTTTGATCTGATGTTTTTGACTTTTGACTATTTTTATGTAAATATAATAGGTTCGATTTAAACTCATGTGAGTTTGAGTTTTTATTGCATAAATCTTTTGTTCTGTTGAATCCAAAAAATAACCAAACAAAAAACATATTTGGCTCAAATTGTGTAACTATAACACATTGGTGTGTTTACATGAATTTTCCATTATATAACTTGTAACTTTACATATGACTTTGGTTTAATGGCTGGGATGCCTTGCTGAAAAATACATCATAAACCAGATTGAGGTTGCTGGTTTGAGCTGTACTTTCAGTCTCACTAGCTGAAAAGTGCTTAGAATCGGTGCAAAATCAGCTAAAAGACCATATTTTTTGATTGAGCACTTATATAATAGTCATAAAGTACACATACAAACTCACAGTCATACCTGAATAAGATCATTATTATACTGAAATATTTGAGTTACTCACCAGAGACAGTAACGCTGAATTTCTTGGATTTCTTGGAGACTTTTCCTGATCTTATGATCAGTAGTTGATAAAGTCCAGAGTCTGTGGTTCTGGTGTCTTTGATGGTCAGAGATCCAGTCTGATGATCCAGCTTTAGTCTGTTTATGAACCTCCCATTAGCACCATCATATGTAGAGATCTCTCTTGTCCATCCTTTGATTTCAGCTATAGGAGACTTTTCATCTCTAAACATCCAGCGTATCACATCTTCTGTCTGTATTTCAGTAACATCAGTGAGTAGACATACAGAACATTCCTCTGTCACTGTTATGGCCTCCACTTCATGTCACAGCAGCACATAAAAACAGAGAAATACAGACCAGACATAAGATCAACACAGAGGTAACTGTTTTGCCACCAGTAATTCTCAAGTCTTTGCATTCAAGTCGCAACTTTAAGCTTTTAGTCTTCTTTTCTTTGCCCAAATTAGGGTTCTCAGTATTAAAGTGACGTGAAATGTGGCCAAGTATGGTTACCCATACAAGGAATTAGTGCTCTGCATTTAACCCATCATAAGTGTGCACACAATCCGTAGTGCGCACCTACACACACAGCAGTGAACACACAGCAGTGAACACACACACCGAGCAGTGGGCAGCCATTTTGCTGCGGCGTCCGGGGAGCAGTTGGGAGTTCGGTGCCTTATTCAAGGGTCTCACCTTAGTCGTAGTATTGAGGGTGGAAGAGAGCACTGTACATTCACACCCACCCACCAACAATCCCTGCCGGTACGAGACCCGAACCCGCAACCTTTGAGTTACAAGTCCGACTCTCTAACCATTAGGCCACGACTTCCCACATTATAAATACTATAATATATGTGTACTAATCTATATCAGGAAGGGTTTACAATCTATATTATGACTAACCAGTTAATTTTCATTCTGACCATATATGTTTTGTAAATACCGTAAAAGTTCAATGCCAATTAAGCTTTCACTCAATGGCTTTCTGTAGGCCTATAAACCAGTATGTGGCAAGAAATGAAACAACTTCACTTTATGGGAATTTAACATTTTACTATAATATTTAATTCAGATAGGTTAGTCATTAATAATTATATTGTAAGTATAATTATAGCGATAGATCAGGGTGCACATGACGTTTTTTTCAGCCTGGAACCTGAGATTTGGTTTGGACTCACACTGACATAGGGTGACCCATTGAAATATAACTATATATATTATATATAAATCAATAGGATAATAACATTGTTACGATAGCCAGCTGGAGTGACCATGAAACGCATTAGAGGGGACTCTTGCCGGTACTCTGGACTCCATTTTTCCATGTGGTTCCTTGCCCCTCATGTGATTTGTCATGGCTACATTGTATGGTGGTCATGTTCTGTTGGTTCCAGGGTGGTATGGCTTGTCTCATGGTGGTTTTGTCATGTTTCTCCTGGCCTGTATAAGTAGATGCTCCACACTCCTCTAGCGCAGTGTTTCCCAACGGTGGTGTTGCCGTCTGTGAGAGCAGGGGGTGGCGTGTATAAGAAATAAGTTTTTTATATTTTTAAAGTGCTAAAACTTTCAAAAGCATCTATTATATAATATTTCATTTCTGATGTCGCCAATAATTATAGATGCACCAAAATTTCGGCTGCCGAAAATGAGTTCACCGCTCAGGTTTCACTTTCACGTGGTGTGACGCTCTGTGTATTATCCCGCTCTATGCGTGTGCGCTCCGCTCAGTCGCTCCACTCGTATACCATTCATGCGAATCGGAACAGCAAAGTGCACTCAAAAATTGAGCCGACAGGAAAAATCGATGTAGTACAGTATTGTTTCTGCTTGCAATAGCCCTACTGTGCTGTAACAAAGTGTGGTAAATGGGCAACTCTGGTAACGCTGACCTCTCATTCATTGATCTGCTAACCGCTATGCTACGCTCGCGTGTTCTGATAATAATAGCTTTCTAGGGCTAAACATTATTTGGATAATTGGTGTAAAAAAAAAAAAAAAGGTTAAATATCTTAACCCTACTGTTAGACCTACCTGAAAAACTAAAAAAAGCTATTTATTTCATTTTTAGGCCAATTGTTATTTTTTTATTTGTGCTATCATTATTAAATTCTTTATTTGTTCTTATTTTATTACTAACTGCTTACTTGTCATTTTTTATTCAGTTCAAAGTTTGAAATCAAGCTATCTCGTGCTACTGCACCAAAATTACCCCACTGTAAAATAAAAAAAACACTGAGTGAGCAAAAAATGTGTGCAGTAGCTAGTTATAATGGTAATTAAATAATGTTTACATATGAATAAAAGCCTACATTAAAATCTGTCATATAAATTGGTCTCTTCATTAGAAATTAGCCTACTGATTGCCACCATTGATGGACAATTTTTTAATAATATTAAAAATATCTGTATGACATGATATTCTGCAGTTCTTCCCTGCTGTAACGAATATCCATCATTTTCAAAGTATCATATCGAAGTTAGAAAATATTGTGACAAAATTAATTTTGTAGGGTGCCACAAGTTTCCAAAAATTTCCAAAGGGTGCCGCGACTAAAAAAAGGTTGGGAAACACTGCTCTAGAGGACTGATTATTGTATAGTAGGGGTGGAACGATACATGTATCCGTACCGAACCGTCACGGTACGGGCATCTCGGTTCGGTGCATGAGACCTTACAACGAATACAGGCAATTCACCCCCAATCCAGAAGGGGGCGCCCGCAGCAATGCAACGCTGTTTGATAACCAGCCGCCAGCAGAAGAACAGCGAAGGTCATGAGTTGCGCACTTGAAAACAAAGCTCACTAGACAGTGACCATGTGCTGATGCTGAATGCATCTCTTACAGACTGACAAAGGAGTATACTTTAAAGGCTTGTGCACTCAACTGTTTGCGAAATGGAGCTTTGTGCTTGTGTATCCTACCTCTCTCATTCAGCACAAATCCAAATATTCCATAATATTTCCATATTTGCGATGTAACGTATCTGAATGCTAAACTATTATTTATTATGTAAATTATAGGCGTTGTGTTTCAGTTGCATTCGAATGGTTCACTGTATTTTATTTTGATAAAATACCAACTGCACTGTCAAGTAGCAATGCTGGAAATGATGTGTGTGTGTGTGTGTGTGTGTGGCATGCAGCCGCGCGATACTTTCAACGTTTCCTTATACCAGCAGAATCAACTTTAAACACTTATTGTCTTATTAATAATGCATCACTGTATAAAGGTCTGCTTTTATTTGTGTACACTCACAATGAAAACAAAACATTGTGCTTTTGTAAAATAAACAAAACAAACAGGGTGCGCTTTCTGCCATTTGAGTTTCCTTTCTGTGAACAAATTAAGCCTGGCACAAAAATGAACTGAAACTGCATATATAGGCTACGTTACGTGTCGCACAGTTTTTTTCCTTGTTTATCTGTAAACTAAATAAAAGAATTTAAGAATGGATTTATTGTATGTATATATATATATATATATATATATACTGCGATTATGCATTTATATGCATTATGCATTCTAACAATGTAATAATATTTAGTATTGCACATAGGGGAAATTCGGTTGTACTACTTTCTGTAGGACGAAAACCGAGCATAGTTTAGATTGTTTTTTCCCCCGTGTTACCGACATCGTATAGAATTGTGACACACGAAACGGAGGTACGTACCGAAACCGGGACATCTGTGTAACCATTCCACCCCTATTTATTACCATCCATGTTCCTAGTTCCCGTGTTCCTTTCCGTGTTACTAGTTTCCATGTTGTTTTACCTTGGGACTGTTTCCTAGTTCTTGATTGATTACCTGCTGCCCTGACCATCACTGTTATTGGACTAATCTTTTGCCTTGCATGGATTGTACTGTTTGCTGGTGTCTTTGACCCGCCGTTTTGACCACGTGTAGAAATAAGCCTTGCATTTGGAAATCCTCCAACCCCGTTGTAACGGCTTACTCCACGTTACAAAACATTATTGCCTTTATTTTTTTTTAAATAAAATAATAAACAAAATAATAAAGTCTGATAACTATTATATTTTAAAATAAAAAGTAAGTATTAAATAAAATACAATTATTTATAGTAAACGTACTGTATCATTTTCAAAACTTAAAAACCGACAGTTTTTATGTTGGCGGGTTGCCGGCAAGTAAGTATATGCACTTCCGGGTTTAGCGCCGCCGATTGTAGAGTGTCAGTGAATGAAATGTCACAGTTTTGCTTTGTGCTTTGAAAATGGCAGCGGGTAGCCTAGATTTATGCTTACAGTTTAAAAAGAAATCTTATACAGTATAGTTATACGGTCTGAACTTATTTACACAGCGCATTTTTTCTTTTGGTCAGGCATGCGCACCTGTGTACCACTTATGTCCACCCCTGGATACAAATAGTGGTGTAACGTTGAGGAATGATTTCGGTTTATGAATGAATCATAGGTCAATAAGGGAACGAACCATTTTGTTCATGTTCACCGTTTCATTTGTAAATGATTCAGTGTTTTTAACTAATCATTTGGGTCAACAATTAATGAATATAACACATAAAAAAGACATGGCCAATTATTGCAAGCTAATGATGCAGGTAATCGGAAATTATTATTGACATGATTGTCAGTTATTTATTGTATTTACAACAACAATTTTATGCTACTTTGTACATTTCAGTACTAAATTGATAATACAAAACATTAATTGGGCAAAGAATTAAATTTTTTTATGTGACCATTATTTTTTAGAGTGCCTTACATTCTTATTTCCATGGTGATGTCTCAAGCTTCACATAACACTTTGCAGTCATGGTGCTGTATGACTGACATATCAGTTTTCTTATCATGCTTGTTTTGAATTAGAAAAATTAGAACACTAAGTAGTAACATATCTGCTATTCAGATCCTCAAATATATGTAAGTAAATGTATTTTCAGTTTTGTCTTTCAAAATTATAACCTATAACCTATGACATATTTGTTAGTTCTTATGTGTATTTAAATGTCTAAAACATAAATTAAACGCCATATGGTTAAAAACACTGAACAGTTGTGATAAATGAAAAGTGCTCACTAAGCGCATGTTTGTCTCTGACCCCTAATTATCTATGATCGTGTGATCATACGCTCGAGAGACCAGCCTTCATTGATCACAACCCTGATCTTTGGTTTTAGAAGGTAGGCCAGTCGCAAGTTGTCTTTGATTATGTCAAGTTGAGTCAAAAGTTATTTAGTTTGGGACTCGAATCCAAGTTCAAATCCAAAGTAAAGCAACTGAAGGTCACAACCCTGATACAAGAAGAAGGAAGCAACAACAGAGAAGGGAACAAAAAATTTGCACTGATCATTTTGCTCCATTATCTCTCTGTGATGATCAGCAAACCCTTATACACTGAACCACGTTCACTCTCCAACAAAAGAATATAAAACCTAAATTACTACTGATACTTAAGAATGTTTTATCTTTCAAAGTTCCATCAGCATGTTTGGTGTTTGCTATATAATTATATATATATATATATATATATATGCAATCTTTCTTCACATTGCTAATGTGATCTGGTTGCTCGCATCTGACAGGATTGGCAGATCAATCAAAATTACTAAAGGTGCTTTTACATTCTAAAATTGTACAAAAAAGGCTTTTAAACCATAAAAGACACAGATACTCCTCCCTTATTATTTAAAGCGGTTTCTTATAATGCACAAGGTTCTTGAATTGATTATTAAAGAAACAGATTTTTTTTTTTTTACCATTTAAAACTCTCTGAGCATCAATAATGTGCATTATTATCTTTACTATATCAGCTGCAATAATCCCTATTCTTTCTTTCTAGAGGAGAAAATCTTGCGGCGATAGTAAATCATTCCCAAACGCAGCCGCAACTACAGCAGCCACCAGCAGAACAATCCCTGCTATAGCACCTGTAGACAGATCTGGTACTGTAATGAGAAAAACAGATTTTCTCATTCACTGTGTTCATCTTCTGTGTGTTACAGCAGGTGATTAATGTGAATCAAGACTGATTTCAATTAGAACGTTGTAAGCAGTAATGCATGTAAGGCTGAATTTCCTGAAATTACTGAACACAACAACAGAATTTTCACAAGAACAGAGCATGCAATAAAAAAGCACGCTGTCAGGTATGCATTTCTCACTCATTAATGAATGGAGCATGTGGCATGCCATCTGAGAACTCTTAATTCTGTCTGTCGCTGGGTTTGGAAAAAGGCAAAATTGAACTCGGGTCGACTGCCCCAAAAGCTACCGCCATGCACTTTACTTACTCCCCACATCAGATTTTATAAAATAATGGTATAAACCAATAAGAGAAATACATGCAAATACACACAATATTGGTTTGGTCATTTTAATGCCATTAAATAATATGAACTGTTTGCCTCAAGAATCATATGTTGATATTAACTTGATTTTATTATTATTATTTATTTATTTAACACATATCATGCAGAATTTTGTACCAAATTCTTTGATAGACTAACAAACTATAACATGCTAAAAACAGTTTAACATCCAAGTTTATTTTTTTTTAACTACTTAAATTTGTGCCAACTACTGTTCATTTAACCTTAAGGTTGCTTATAGAGGTCTTATTTAAATAATATCATTATTAAATTGATGAACTGATTTGAGCTACTCACCAGTGACAGTAACAGTGATTCTCCTGTTTATGATGTGTCTGCTGCTGCTGATCTCAACTTCATAAAGTCCATCATCTGTGGTTCTGGTGTTTGAGATGGTCAGAGATCCAGTCTGATTGTCCAGCTCCAGTCTGTCTCTGAATCTCCCATCAGGACCATCAGATGTGGAGAATCGTTGGTCTGTTACATACATTTCAGCTATCTGAGTGTCTCCAGACTTCCACATTATCAGATCATCTCTCTGTATTTCAGTCTCAGTGAGTAGAGTGACAGAATCTCCCTCCATCACTGACAATGACTTCATTTCATCTGTCACAACAAACACAATAAACAGTGAGGAACAGCTACTCAGACATTAATTAAATACAGAAAGATTTTTAACACTTTATTCCTGTTTGTCCCTGTCTAAGTGGTGCCCACATTTTCCCATCTTAAACACATCTCTAAATTAATTACGACATATACTGTCAATATCAAATGCAGAAAAAAATCATTCCTGCATTCATAAGCTCAAGGCTAGATTATTGTAATGCTTTATTGGGTAGTTGCCCTGCGCGCTTAATAAACAAACTCCAGCAAGCTAAGTTTCTTACTAGAACCAGGAAGTGTGACCGTATTAGCCCACTTCTGTCAAAACTGCATCAGCTCCCTTTTAAACATCACATACATTTAACCATGGTAAAAGTAACTTTCTGACTGAAGTTAATATTTCATCTCAGTTTTTGGTGTTTATTTTAAATGTGACAAATTATGCCATTATTTTTTATTTAGGAGTTTAAAGATAGTTCCTTAATGCTCCCCTAACTAGCAGATAACACTAGCCAGGTTTAAATCCCAGTTGCGCAGAAGGGGCACATTTTAACACTTTGTTAAAATATGCCTCGCATCCCCCATCTCTCTTTCCTACTTCGCTTCCTGTCTACACACTGTCCTATCCTAATAAAGACAAAAAACGCCAAAAATAAACCAAAAAAAATAAAAAAATGCATTAGCAATACAAGTCACAGCAACAACACTTATCAAATGTATTTAGAAATCAAGAGAAACAGGTGAATAAAGACGGAGAGTCGTGTTCATGTTAATAAATTATTTGATTTGAATAAAATGTTAAAGCATTTGGGTCTTGTATTCGTCCTGTTCTGTGATGAGCTGTGGTGTGTAGGGAGGGATGAGTGTTAATATCTGTTTTCTGAATTGTATGGAATTTGTTTCCTTTCTTCTTATTTTTTACCCAACAATGTTTTGACTATGTAGATAGCTGTATTTTATGAGTGTCATTGTAATAATCCAAAATTGTGTGTTTTATTGATAAAACCATTGTGAATTGAAAAACTTAATTGCATTTTGACAAATATTTAGTTTGTCTTGTTTATAATATATATAATATAATAATATATAATTAATCAGAAAACATTTTGAAGCTGTATATTGGTCATTTGTGTGTCAGGGTCCTGCCTGACGTCATGTTGTTCTGTCTGTTTAAGTGTCATTGTTGCTTGTGTATGAGCACATGGCTTTGTTTTGTTGGCCATGGCTTCCACTTGCCCTGCCTCGGTTCCTTTACACACCCCTTGTTTTAGCATAGTTTAGTCCTCCATTCACTGATTGTGTCCACCTGAACATCATTGCTCTGCATACTTATAATGTGCCCCTTTCCTCATGTCTCTGCTGGTTGTTGTGTTCGTTCCTTGATGTTAAGATACTTCATTGGTCAGTCAACTAGTCAATTAGTAGTGTTATATTTTTCTAGTGATGGTGAGATGAAGCCTTATAAAGCATTGTAGCTTTACATCCAAGTGTTTAAATTTGTGACTCACTTTTTGGCTAACAACCTTAAGTTTACTCTGAGTTCTTATGCAAATAATATAATTATTAAATTGATAAGCTGATTGATCTACTCACTGACAGTAACATGATTCTCTTGTGTATGGTGTGTCTGCTGCTGCTGATCTTCAGATCATAGAGTCCAGAGTCTGTGGTTCTGGTGTCTTTGATGGTCAGAGATCCAGTCTGATGATCCAGCTTCAGCCTGTCTTTGTATCTCCCATCAGGAAATAAGATGTGGAGAACGTTGAGTTGCTTATAGATTTTCAGCGATGGTAATGTATGTAAAGCATCCACAGCGTGGTGGAAGTATAGATCGATATTTTCAGTATCAGTGTGTAGAGTGACTGAATCTCCCTCCATCACTGACACTGACTTCACTGCATCTGTCACAACAACAAACACATGAAGAACATTGAGAAACAGCTACACAGACATGATTAAATACATACAGAAAGATGGTTAACATTTTATTCAGTTAACAAATCCCACTAAGTTTCCTTGTCTAATAAATCTCATTTAACAGTCAACAGTTGTATTTTTACAGCAACACTTTTTACTGTTCATAAAGGCACATTTCCTGAGAATAAAAAAATAAAGGGAAGAAAAGAAATGTCCATCAGATCAAATGACAGTGCAGGTGAACACAACAGTGAATAATGAACAGACACAATTTGGAAGAATAGAGAAAGACTAGCACAAAGCAAGAGAGAGATAAAATTGCCTGTAAAGGGCATTTGAATCTGTTTGATTTCTGCACAAAATGCAAAGTAAAAAGTGAGTATTTTATTTCCCAAGAACAAATCTGCTCATACCGCTTTTATCCATGACTTACAAATGAGGACACACTTTTGACTGCATATGAAGAGTTCAGAATGCAAAAGCCTCTAAGTGCCGTCTGAAATTTTCTTCTAAAATTAGCATTTTTATCAGGCTCCTATATTTATGTTCAGTTATTTCACTTTAATGGCATAGAAAAGGACCTATACATTGCCATTAGAGTAAAATTACTGAACCTAAACATAGGAGCCTGATAAAAATGCAAATTTTAGAAGAAAATTTCAGACGGCACTTAGAGGCTTTTGCATCTGAACTCTTCATATGCACTTTTACAGGTGTTTGGGAACTGATGAACTAAACCGAATTATTAAAAACTTCACTTTTCAAGAGTTTGCGTAAACTGTTAATAAACTAACAGTGCCACAATCATACTATTTCTTAAGACTTAAACATTTAATTCAGTGATATATTACAATGAGCTACTCACCGCTGACAGTCACACTGAATGTCTTGTGTAGGGTGTATCTGCTGCTGGTACTGATGTCAACTTCATAAAGTCCAGAGTGTCTGGTTCCAATGTTCCTGATGGTCAGAGATCCAGTCAAATATTCCAGCTGTAGTCTGTCTCTGAATCTCCCATCAGCACCATCAGATGTGTTGAAGATTCCAGCTATTCTGTTGATTTCAGCTACAGGAGAGTTCTGATGATCAAACCTCCACTGTATCTCATCACATATTTGTGTATCAGGAACATCAGTGTGTAGAGTGACAGAATCTCCCACCAGCACTGACACTGACTGTCTTTTATCCACTTCATATGACTCAACTGAAGAAGAAACAGAAATGGTTAGTAAAACTTGTAGTGTAACTATCTTTATTGTTCCAAAACACAAATTTCAAGTTTGGACGTAGATTTTCTGGATAAAGTAACAACAAACAACATCTAGAAAAGAACATGTTTTAAGTGAGTTACATGTGACTTGACATCTGAGTTCAGTGAAAGCACATCTACATTTACATTTATTCATAAACATTTAAATGCTTTTGTCCAACTTACAAATGAGAAAAACAAAGCAATTAATCCTAAAACAGTAATGTAAGAAGTGCTACTAATACAAAGTTTAAAACATTGTCATGAAGAGTACAGATTAGAATATATGATTTAATAAATAGTAGACATAGATTTTTATTATAACTATTGCAAAAAAAAAAAAAAAAAAAAAAAAACTCGGGAATGTCAATTGAAAAACTATTTGCTCAGGCCGCCTGAGTCAGGTGGTTGCTGGGGGTTACGTCATCTATCAGCCTACAAAGTGATTCCAGTTTGTTAATGACACACATAGTGTGCATTTCTACCTAGATAAACCTAAGGGTACAGCACCCATGTTCACATTGCTAAGCCACTAGTTAATTTATCTGGGCTCCATTAGCCCAGAAACACATTTAACTCACTAGTTTAAGCTATCTGGTCAACCAATCAGGTACACACAGCAATAGTTCACTAGCGTTAAGCCATTCGGCAAAGCCGGCCCAGGCTCACATAGATAGCAAACACACGGTCTCACAGCTCTCCGGAGCAGCAGCAGTACATATGTCTTGGCAATAGATCTGCTTGTTCTGGGGGATTTATCTTTTCATCTTTCTTCTGCCTTATAGGGATAATTCAAGCATATTATTGTATAGCAGCAGCATACATATTTTAGTTGTTTTGTTTATCTTCTTCTTCCAGTTTTGTTGGGGCGCTATTTTATATGCTATTTGTGCAGCAGCAGTATGTCTTAAATACTCACAGCACTGTATGCATTGGCAGTAGCAAACATCTGTTTATTTATCTCCTAAATAAACAGATTTAAATGCTAATAAAGAAATAAATTAATAACATCACAAACATAAAAATAATCACACCTATCAATTAAATGGTGATTTATTTTATTCGTAGTGACTATTTGCAATGGCTATTTTCACCGTGATAGTCTAAAGAACAACCGAAATGTCAAGGTTCATCACTTTTGTTTCGGTGTGGAGAATAATGACAGAACGTAAACCCTTTTATTGCAGAAGCAATCCAAGTTGGAATCTGTCCCACCATAGTTTTACTACATATTTAAACTACGGTTACTGCTGTAAAACCAGTGTTCATTTTCAAGTGTAAGGGTTTGGTGTAGGGTTTCTCTAGGCTCTTAATATAATAAATCACAAAAGCAGCAGTGACAGTAACAGGGTTCTCAAACCCATGATTTGTGTTGGTTTATCACTGTAGTGTGATGTCAGAATTCCACCACTTCAGTCTGGATTTATTTTATCCAGTGGTTTGGTCCTGATGCCTATATTCGTCTATATAGTGTCCAGTCAGTAAGCATGTGGCTTCTGTTTTGCAAAGTCTTGGAGATCTAATTTTTTGGGAAAGGTTGGCCAGACAATATTTTAAATACAGCGATTGGGAAATGGAACTAAAAATTATTTCCTTTTCTCTTTTCTTTCCCCATAGATGCAGTTTTATTAGAGGACATTCAGGTAATTTGACTGACTGGAAATCTGCTTTACAAATTGATAGTTTCATGTAGATACATGGACACATGTACACTTGCATTTTTAACAATCACATTTCAGAGAATTTGACGTTATTTAGCACTCTGTGAAAAATTATGCAAATTATAACATTTGAAATACATTAGGTACTCACCACTGACATTAAAGTTCTTGTCTAAGGTGTTTAAGATGTTGGTTACTTTATAAAGTCCAGAGAGTTCAGTTCTGGCATTTTTGATGGTGAGATCTCCAGTTTGAAGGTGCAGATTCAGTGTGTTTTTGAATATCCCATTAACAGCATCCACATGTGTAGTGGTACTATTCAATTCTCTATCAAATTCAGTTATGAGAGTGTCTCCAAACCTCCAGTGTATCACATCATCTTCCTTTATTTCAGTAAGACCAGTGTGTAGAGTGACAGAATCTCCCTCTTTCACTGACACTGACTCACCAAACACACCTGGTGAACAGAGGAACAGTTACACACAAATAAATAATAAATAAAACACTGCCAGTATACAGGTTCATATAATTTAGTCTGATAAATGTTTCTGATAAATCTCTCTGTGACTTCTGCATCTATATTAAACAATCTACATTAAAATTAAGTAAAATTCAGTAAATCTGTAAATACATTTCAAGTAAATAAAAATACAATTAATAAATTTAAATAAATAACAATAAAAAAACTGCCATGAAGTAAACAGGGATTTTCAGTCATTTGAAAATAAAATACCATCTAAACCTTTCTGAAGACAGTGAATTCCCTCAGAGATACATTGATGTAGGGAAGATGTAATTGTCTCCCAGCCTTAGGGGGGAGTATATTTAGTTATACTGGCCATCCATGCCAGTTAAAGAACTATATTGTTGTTAAGATGTTTATTAATGTATATGTGTGAATATTTTTGATGGATGGTTTCTGATTTGTAATATTATTTTGTGTTTTGTAAATTCCATGTGGGCAGAGCATATATTTTTATATGTTGTATTGTGTTGAGCTTTATCCGAGTATTTTGGGGTTTTATTCTTTGTATTCTGTATACATCTAATATTTATCTTTATTTATGATATGTTTATTTTTCCTGTGTTTGAGTGAGTTTGTGAACTATGTGATGAGTTTTCATTTAACTGCAGCCACAACTATATTATTTTCTTTTCATAATTTTATATATATTGTTATTTTGATGTTGCTTGTTAACTGACACAGTTCTGTTTCCTTATGGAAAGAGGCTCAAAACGCCAGGATTTTTTCAACTGCGTAGTTCTGCAAGCTCGTGAATCCTCTTATCATAAAAGTGTAGATATGATGTAAATAACAGATTCATTGTGCAGTGTAGATGGCTTCAGTTCACGATCACAATGAACTGAACTGAATGACAGCTTTTAGTGATTATCGAGGGAGCACTCTTTGCATGTATTCTAGGCTGTATAATATTGTCTGACTGTCTTGGAACAAAGATTTTCACCTCAGTAAAGAAAGTATTGTTTCAAGTCATAATTTTGTCTTGATGTTTCAAAATGACATAAAGAACAAGTGGATAGTTTATTTTTAATGGCATCCCGGATTGTGTCAGATAAATGTTCGGAGCATGTTGTTTTGTAATTGAGGCACAGTGTCATGGAGATTTCACAAAGAAACATTTGTTGAAAGATGAAGCGGTATTAGATCTGACTGCAGCTGCATCACAAACCATAAGCAAATAATTTCATAATGCTTTGTCTGGAAATGACGATTTTAATCATGTTGTCAAAACACTCACATGCAATAGTGAGGTGTTGATAATGTTTCCTATGCAATGACGTTAGCCAATCATAACAGTGGCTGATTCCTGACAAGCCTTAAAGGACACGCCCCTTAAAAACAAGCTGTTGGAGCTTCAGAATGAGGGTTGAAAATCATTTTTCCATATTTATTTTTCCACTTTATTAACATTAAAAGTAAACCTCAAGGAACATATTAAAATAATAATAAAATCCATGTCATTAACCTGTTAATAGATTACATTTTCGATTTGTTTCTCAGCAAACCCTACCGTATGCCTTCAGAACACATGGAATATGGAAAGAATTGCATGGGATAGTTTTTTTTTTTGTAAAAAGATTGAAGAAGGTTACAATTAATTAAATGAACAAGTACAAGCTTTTTTCTGTTTTTTGTTCTTTATCTTTTTCTTTCTTCTTTTTTTTTTATAATGTCTTTTTTTTTTATAATGTCTTTGGTGATCCGAAAAAAAATAAGGTAGCCTAATATAGCTTTAGAACATCATCGGGTCTAATAATTATTTTCTGGTTGTGAAGGGATAAATAAACTATAAACTATGACAGCGAGCAAGCAAAATAAGGGTTAGGCATAAAAACAACAACAACAAAAAAACACAAAATCTAAAGTAGAAGTCCGCCCATGATATTTTAAAAAAAAAAAAAAAAAACATTTAGTAAAATCTTTCAGTCGTCCCCCACACGCCCATGGACGTGACTCTAAACACAGAGGCATGTGATGGTGACTTCTGTGCGTATGCCGTAATGTTAATACGCTAACGTTAGGGACCAACTAGCCTATCATAATCTGCATTATACAATTTATAACATAAATAAAGAAACTCCACAATTACCTGTAAGATAATATGAATAGTTCAGCCTCAAAAACAATAATTAATTAACACAAAGAACTAACATGTGAATACATCTTAACAAAACAGACTCACCGTCATTAAAAATGTAAATATATCAAGGCCTGTAACTAGAAACTGCTCGTGTCTAACAATAAAATAGGCCTATGGTTTGTATATAACATATAGAAAACATAAGCATTATTCTTTGTCCTACATTTTGATAAAAGTGATCAATGTAGGTTAGAAACTGGGAGAATGTGAGAATTAGGCTAACACATAACAGCAAACAAGAATATCCGGATTTACAAAGTGAAACCGAAAGTGTATAAGAAATAAAAATGAACCTTACCGCCCAACAAAAAGAATAGCGAAAATAACAATAAAATGTCCTTCATAATGCTGTAAACTGAATCTCTGAGCTTCCGTAGATGATCAGTGGATATTATTTGTAATAATCTGCTACGCTCCGTTTCTGGGTGTGTCGGACGACAGACTGCCGGAGAAGAATTACTAGGAAAAACCGACTGAAGGATCAAACAGGAGGACTTCTTAGACCATGCACCCGATGATTTCTTGTTACATATGTATTTGAAATTAACGTTCTTTCATTGTCCATTATTGTTAAAGTAAAACCAGGCGCAGAGAGTTCTGTAATGGGCCGATTCTTTTGCTTGACGATCAGTATAGACGACAGGCGACACCTTGAACAGAGCGCATTAGCCACGCCCACTGGGGGGAAAACAATCCAACACTCTCCATTGACTTTCTATTGCGGGAAGCTGACTCCTTGTCATTTCTGACTTATAACAAAAAAACAGAACAATACCTTAAACCTGCTGTGTGACAAGGTGTACAGCAAACAAGCTAAAAAAAAAACACACAGAACTGCGTTTTTAAGCTGTTGACCCCAAAAAAATGAGCGTTTAAGGACACAAAAGTAGAGCACAACGTGTCATATTACTCTGAGAACTGCGCCCACTGGAGGGAAACGTAATCGGCGACAAGGCCATTCATTATTTTTAACCATGTCAAAGGATTATTTCACCACCTGATGTGAACCTGAGAGGAGGAGATATATTAAGAAACAAAATTTTATTGGTCTATGTCAGTGCCCCTTTTCCTAACCTTCCTTTAGTTTGAGAAATGATCCAACTAGAAGGTCAACGTGAAAATACCCGACATCTACAACTATTTGTGTGTTGTAAATGCTTGTTGTTTGGGCGGACCAGCTTATAAAACGTAGTTCGGCATTTTGAGCTTGTTTTATGCTACAGTTGTCACCTAGCAGCTTTTAGGCATTTATGTTTTTTTATAAGCAGTGTTCGAACTATACCGTGGACTTGGGGGGAGCCCACTTGGGACTTGGGGGGGGGGGGGGGTTTGTGACCTTGCGCGTGAATGAAGGGCTTACAATGACTTACAAAATACCTAACGCTACAGTGGGATGGGCGATACCTCTATTTATTTTCGATCCGATACCGATATTTTCAAACCCAGTATCATCGATAACGATACCGATACCTCTAAACTAAACTAAACTGATCTTTTAAACTATTAAAAGAATATAAACAGTAATTATACTCACTTAATATTAGCTTTTAAAGCCATGTTTTTTTAACATATGCCTTTTTGTTTACATTGTCAGAAATAAAATATACTATAATTGTATTTTTAGCCCTTTACTGGGGCAGTAACCTCAAATGTGCAACTATACCCCTAAAAGGGAGCATATTAGTACTGTACAAGTATGTATGCTTTAAGGGTAGATAAGTTACAAATGTGCACCTTTGAGGGGTACCTCATGACAAAATAAAAAAAAAAAAAACATGGTGTACCATGTGTTCATTAAGTACTAAAATTATTATATTATTAGTATTCTTATTATTATACCATGGTACATTTGTTGGTTACTGCAAAGTTAATACAAATCCGGTTGGTAAACTGGGGGTACTGTAATAAAAACATGTGGTTAATTTTTGAAAAAAGGCTGCAGGCTGTTGTACTCATAAGGTGAACTTTTAGCATATTTTTTTTCTGGCAGATGTATTAACCACAAGTACAGAACATAACACAAATCCATTGAACTTTTAACAACAGTTAAAAAATTACTTGCACAAATAGCATATTTTAAATAACATACATGTACACAAAAGTGGGTTGGTAAAATTTTTGTTTTGTTTTTTAAATAAGTCTCATGCTCACCAAGGCTGCAATTATTTGAACAAAAAAAATAGTAAACAGCAATTTGGTGAAAATATAAACCATTAAAATAAAACTTTTCTATTGCTATATTTGGACCAAATGTAATTAAAAATACATATGTGATCAAAGCAGATTTTTCAGCATCATTACTCCATTCTTTAGTGTCATATGATCCTTCAGAAATAATTCTAATAGCCTATCATTTGCTGCTCAATAAACATTTCTGATTATTAGGCTATTGCTGCTTCCTATTTGTGTGGAAACCGTGATGCATTTTATTCAGGATTCTTTAAATATACACATGTATGAAATGTAATGTATAATGGGGCAATGGTTTCTAAGATTACTTAGGCTTTCTGATTGCTTGTGGGAAAACGCGCCCCATATATGAACAAACACTCGTGACTGAGACATGTGTCAGCAGCGAACGCCTGTCTTGTGATTGATGGATTCTGTTCTTTTTGCTTGCGGTGTTCCGATGAGCAGAGAAATAGTTCTTCCAAACACAATTGTTCTGAGCATAGTCTAGAACAGGGTGGCGAACTCCGGTCCTGGAGAGCGCAGCCCTGCAGAGTTCAGCTCCAAACCCAATTAAAACTCACCTGCCTGAGCTTTCTAGTAACCCTTCAGACCTTGTTTGGCTTGTTCAGGTGTGTTTGATTAGGGGTTGAAGCAAAACTCTGCAGGGCTGGGGCTCTCCAGGACCGATGTTCCACATGGTGCTAGAAGCATAGTATAGTAGAGAAGCATATTTTATGGACCAAATTTCTTGATAAATCAAATTAGTGGTTAAAAAAAATGCACTTTAGAATCGATATTTTTATGTGAGGATCGATCCATTCGATACAACATCAGTATCGAAAGTATCGATACTTTAGGATCGATCCGCCCATCCCTAGCTACAAGTGTTTACAAGCTTTATGCAAGCGCTATATAGGATAAATCACTATACAGGATTTACCCTATTATACTTTATCGACACGAATTGATAGGTGAAACAACAAACAGCCACCCACAAATAGTCTATAAACAAAGCATCCGGCTGTCTTTGAGTTCACATGAACAACAGTTAAAGTTGCTCGTCGTCAGGCTACAGAAGAATACCATAATTCCTCTGTTCAATTAGGCCTAAGACATCGAAAATCACAGAGACCTATAACAACCCAGCCACAACACATAATTGCGAATAACATGCCTTACCTTAACACAGAATCAACCACAGAGTCCAGCGTTTATATTTTTTCTACGAATCTTTGAGTTAACGTACTAAACATGAGTGGAATTTGCACCGCAGCGCCCCCACACCTTGATGCTCATGACAAGAACAGCATGTATAGTTATCTTTATTGAAGGGAATTAGGTTTAAATCGCGGTCATGCATGAATGAATGATATTTTTGCAATTTTACACATAATAATCCACGATGATCACATTACACAAAACTGAAATTGCACGTCAAAATAACACATTGTCAATATTTTTTGAGACCCCCAAAATTTCACAAATCACGTTTTCAGAGGAGCCCATGTCTTATTAAGGGGAGCCGAGCTCCCCCTAGCTCCCCCGTAGTTCGCACCCTGATTATAAGTCAGAAATGACAAGGAGGCAGCTTCTTGTATTCTTTGTAATACAAAGTCAATGGAGAGCGTTGGATAGTTTTCCCCCCGGTGGGCGTGGTTTTCAGATTATGACACGTTGCGCTCTGTCTCTATTCGGTTGTTTAAGTCGTGACGTAAGGACTGCTGTTTCCGGGTCCAAGCATCTACTCATTTCACTTGAGAATACTACCTCAGCAGCCGTTTATGAGAACTGTTTATTCATATTAAACATTTAAGCTAAACTTTTTCAAACTTACGGTCTACACTACATTCTCCATGCTCACAGCATCCCAAACACAAATAATTTTAATATTTATTTATTTATATTTTCATTGTCTGGCTATCTGGGATTTCGGTATGGAGTTAAAGGTTAGGATTATAATTTTTTTGGTAGCATAATATCACATTGTGAGTGTATATTAGCAACTTTTGTTGTTTTCTCGTTGTATTTGATAGAGCGTTTGGACACGGAAGCGGTGACACGTGACACTTACAGATTAGCAGTAGGTTGTTTGCACATGACGTCACTGATGACGCGCGCAGTGCAGCTGGAGGGCAGGAAGTGATTTAGGAATCACTAGCAGAAACTCAAAATGCCGGTGTTTTGCATTGTTTATGGATGCTCAAATAGGCCAAACCGAGAAACCACAAGGAGCTTTTATAGTGTACGAAAATGTGTTGTTCATGAGTGGGGAAAAAGTCAAGAAATTGATTGAAAAAACGCAGGAAAAAGTGGCTTGTAAACCTGAGTCTGCGGTCGGGAGGAGCGGAGCCGTATAATGCTCGTGTGTGTGCAAATGGTTAAAATTAGATATAATAATATATTAAGATATTAATAAAGAAATATATAGATTGGGCTGCCACCTCTCACGCATTCAGAATTCACTCGGTGCTCACAGACCAAACTGTAGACACAATGTAAATAAGAGATTAATTGTGCAGTTTAGAGAGCTTCATTTATTATAATGGAACATTGTGAGATTGTGATAAACTGAAATCATTGACAGCTTTTTAGTGATTATATGGAAGAGCTATTTGCTCGCTTTTTAGACCATAATCAATTCAGAATTTTATTAAAAGTTTTTAAATGTTGTCTAAACGGAGACCAACAGCCACATACCCTAGGGCAGGGATCCTCAAATCTGGCCCACGAGATCCACTTTCCTGCCGAGTTTAGCTCCAACCCTAAAATAAACACACCTGAACAAGCTAATCAATGTCTTCAGGATCATTATAAAATCACAGATAGCTGAGTTTGATCAGAGTTGGAGCTAAACTCTGCAGCGCATTGGCCCGCAGGACAGGTTTGGGAACCACTGTGTTAGGGTGACCATACGTGCCATTTTCCAGGACGCGTCCTGGCCAGGATTCTATATTGCCTAAAATATCTAGGTGTTGGCTTTGTTAGCGTGTGCAGACCGATCGGTGTATGACAACAAAATACCATACAGACGGTTCCTTAAGCTTTCAAAATGCTCTCGAGGTACTTTAATGTCAAAAAACTAATATGTATCGTAATTGCATATTGCGTTGCCGTAGAAATCCGACATTCTCACAGCCATGATTGGTTCATTATGTACATGCTTGCAGTATGGTCAAACTATAACCTTCAGGCAAGCATGAAATACAGGAAAAAACAAAAGCCAAAAAATCCTGGCCAGGATAATGGAGCTCCTGGGAAAATGGCACGTATGGTCAACCTAAACTACCCCTGTAGATGCAGCAAAGTTTAAGGAGTGACTGAAAAAGCAGAACGGATGAGATGGAGGAAATTCCGTACTGTACTGTTTTAGGCATGAGGCACTTTTTAAATATAGCGCTTTCATTGTATTGCTGTACACACAGCACGCTTTACAATCATATGAGGGGATCTCTCTTCAACCACCAAGCTATTACAAGAGAAAGGTATTTCCTTATGAAATTAACTCCTCATGAAGCCAAATATCAGGAACTGACCACAGTGCATTATAAACAGAAAATCACAACATATGTTGGATGTGATCCTTATGTTATGAAGAGGAGCGATTTTTAAATTAAATTGAAATACTTGCCTGCCATTGAGGCGGTGGATATAGGCTAAGCAACTAACACTGATTGTAAACAAGCTATTTCGAAAGTGAATCCCGTATTATATGAGGGATGTGGATCCTGAAACTTTGCTGCATGCAAGTTACAGGGAACGTGGCTGTTGGTCCTGTTTGTTAGCAGCACGTAAAACAACTTTTATTTAAATTCTGAAGATCTTATTTACATCGTGTCTGTGTGGCGTTTAGCATTCAGTGAATTCTGACTGTGGTATTCCTGTATCCATTTATATATTTCTTTATTAATATCTTAAATATATATATCTATATAACAATTTGCACACTGAGCGTATCCGGGCTCCGATCCTCCCAGACCGCAGACTCAGGCGTACAAAGCCACTTTTTCCTGCGTTTTTCCGTCAATTTCTTGATCTTCCCCCCCTTATGAACAAACATTTTCGTACACGTCAAAGCTCCTTGTGGTTTCTCGGTTGTTGGCCTATTTGAGCATCCATAACAATGGAAAAACACAGGCATTTTCAGTTTCTGCTAGTGATTTCTGTGGCGGGGAAAAATCACTCCCGCCCTCCAGCTTGGGCATTTCGCGCGCATCTCCGATCAGTGATTGCAAACAACCTGACAAACGCAACACATGCACAATTATTAATTATAATATTGTCAACGGCAAAACTTTGTCCATTTGGCCGATGCTTGTAAATGAGTCTGGCTACATGTATGTTTTTAAAGACCACCGTCATGTTCTAATGGCACTTTCCAGTTTCGAAAACCTGTCGAACGAAAGTGTCATTTTCCTTTCTTTCTTTCTTATTTGCTTTTAGAACAAGACAAAGTAGGGCATACAGACAGACAGTACAAAATAGGAGAAAACAATGCTGTAAATATAAAGCAAGTCTGACATTAAAGGCAGGGTAAGTGATTTCTGGTAGCCAATGTTGATATTTGAAATCACCAAAACAAACACGCCCCTACCCCTAAAGGGTCTTGCCCCTATTTTGATAGATCCGCCCCACACGATACGTACGCAAACCCAGGCAACGATTAGTTCTGTGAAAAAAAAAAATGTTACACCGTGTCTACACCGGACGTGAGCGGCGCGGCGCAACAAATCCCTGACATAAAACTGCTGCCGGGTTCTATTTATGACGTGTTGACACACATTTCAAATGGTTTTCAACGGTAGTTTAATCGCATCCAGTGTAGGCAGACTTTAGCTGTTTAGCTGTAGACACGGTGAATTTCATATCACGATTATAGTGACCAAAGTTATCACGATTATCAATGTTATCATGGTTTTGTTCAAATTAGATGAAAACGTTCAGTAAGAACTTATACACACACTGAAAACATTTCAATACGTTTTATATTTAAAAATCAACAAACAACAAACACAATTAACAGCTATATGCACTTTTTTTAGCATAAACATTAAATTAACATGAAGCCCTAATAATAAGAATAATAATAATAAATCACTTGAAGATCATGTGATCTTCGGTTAGGAGATCTTGTGATGCTTTTTAAAGCAAAGTTGGGGTTGATTTCTGAGTTCACATACAAACATAAATAGAATAGGCTAAACATTTTTATGTACAACCTTTTTCGTAAGTGATAGAAATATGATTTAAGACGGCAGTGTAAGCAAGTTTAGTTTGAAAACGTTCAATAGTAAATAAGACACAATTAGACAATATTTGAATAAAATAATAAGAAGAAATATTTATTTTTTGCAACAACTGATGGAGTACTGAAAGCTGCACGCACGCGCAGCATTGTCAAGGTAACATCTGGTCAGTCATTCCCTTCGCCAAAGGAGTTTCAAACGCTTATACGAGACCGCAATGCCCTGCACCCTTCAAAGAACACACCTCAAGGACTCTGCCCTTCGAAGGGAGTAGGGATGCTCACTTCCGTTTGGAATTCGCCCATGTCTCTCCCAGCAAACTTGGTGCCGACGGCAACGGTCGTTCACTGGCCAAAAATAGTCGCGGTAGGACGGCATAAATCGGTAAAAAATATGTAACACAGAACATTTCCAAAAAATGCATTCAGATACGTTTGTACATCTCTACAGTTATCTGGGGTTGCATGTATAATTGTTACCTTGACTTTTAGCTATGTGTAGTACAATATGTATAACTTAACCTGTTGTGAATCAGTTGTGAGAGGACGTCCACTAGTGACGTCCTTTACGCGTGCATTTATAGTCCATCACGACCCTCTATGAAAAAAATATGAAATATGCAAACGCAATTGTGCTTACACCTTTGTTAATACTCCAATAATTTAATTAAGTGCCCTAAGTAGTTTTTAACAGGTTGTGGGTAGCCTAACGTCTATAGTCGACCAAGACCAGTTGTAAAAAAATCAATAAATCTTTATGAAATACACAATAATTTATATTTACATCACGATCATTTGTATTTATTTTAATGACTAATTGTATTCACAAAGTGCCCTGTGTGGTTAAGTGATTGTGAAGCCACTGGATTTGAGTCATTATTCGACCCGTTTTCCCTATACATTACAATAGGACTTTATTTTATTTTTTAATGAAATGTATTTGATGAACATTTTGGGGAATAAATCGGGATAAAAACTTTCCATTTTTAATGCGTTATTTAAAGGACACGGGATTATATAATAGAATTTAGTGAAGAGTACGGTCCTGATCCAAACTCCTAATCAGTAGGTGGCGGTAATGCACCTAAAAGTTGTAGCCATTAAACACGAAGAAGAACGCATTTTCCCGTTTCTTCAAACGATCACAAGGAGAGGACTTGAGGAGGGCGCTTTGTTTTATTGCGAAAGTCGACAAAGTATTAAAAATCTACTGTTGGGTAAGTACATTTTGTATTATTTTGTTAATGTGGTCGAGTTTTACTTGTTTGACACGAAGGAACCGAAAGAAATGCGCACATTGTCAACTGAAATGTAGTTTGAGTTTGGCTAAAATTAGCTAACGCTAGTAGGCTAAAAGTAGGGCTAGTGTGAATAAATCTAGATTTAAATTAAAAGAGAAAAGATAGTCTATGCATGACCTGGCGTTTTATTCGTATCCAAAACAACTATGAGTGTGATACATACAGAATACAAATTCTTTGTCATTGTCCAGCAGTTTATTTGATTTCTTAGCCAATTACAAGTAAGAAAAATGAATGAAACCTGTAGAAAAAAAATTATTGTATTTGACATTTTCACTTCTGAAATTATGGCTACACCATAATAAACATAATTTCAGTGTAAGCCATGAGTGACAGTCAATACTTGTCACAAAAACTGTGGATATGGATAAGCACTTAGTTCATGCACTTGTTGCATGATAGATGAGTGGTTGTGAAAGTGTATGTTTTAAAATGGCATACAATCGCCACGCTGCACATTCATGTTAATTGTAATATTGACCTTGCATGGACATTTTTCTGAGGTGAAGTAATCCTGAGTAATTTCTTTCACAGAATCATGTCCAGGCGGCTGTGAGATCTGATCTGATCATCATCCAGTCTGTCTGCAATGACGTGAAGAAACAGTACAAACTGAGACAGACAACGTCTCCAAGATGTTTCAAGAAACCTACCTGCAACCAAGCTACAGTACTGTTAAAAGTATTTAGGCATTGTGTAAAAATGCTGTCAACTTTTCTTTATCAATTAACTTCTATTAACTAGATTAAATCAACATTTGGTGTGAGCATATTTTGCGTTTAAAGCAGCTTTTGCCCTCAGAGTTTCTCAGGGAGCTTTGCAGGAGGTTTCTTGGATATGCTATTTACCCATCATACATATAAAGTTTAAGACATCATTTAACTCCTTATTGTCAGACATATCAGAACGGAAAAGAAGCTTCCTGATGGAAATACTACAGAGCTGGTGGATTATGTATATTAGCCCACGTGACCAGCAAGAACATTGCAGAGAGGCCTACCGTCGGCGACTCATGAACTCAGCTGCGTAAGCAGAATGATTGTGAGTTTTCTGATTGTCACTAGATACTTGAGTGAGTTTTCAATGAATTCATTTGAAAAAATTCTCTCAATATTCGAATTCTCTGTTCTTAAAAATAAAAAACTTGTCCCTTTTAGGCTTGCACTCTATTTATTTACTAACTACTTTTTTTCTTAAAAAAACTAACAATTGCTTCTCTAATCTTTTTGCATTATATATATTTGTTTTTATTTATTATACAATTAACAAGCAAAAAAGGCATCTAACACTTGCTTGCTCTATTATTTTACAATTCTATCTGTTTTCTTTTTATTTATAATATTATTTAAAAAACTCTTGCTACGTGTACTGCATTGAGCTAACTGAGACTTGTTAGCACTTGCATATCATTGCTCTTTTGTTGATTTTGATTGCTTCCATTGTCTTCATTTGTAAGTCGCTTTGGACAAAAGCGTCTGCTAAATGAGTAAATGTCAAATGCCTTGATGGCGAAATTCAATATGAGGGGTGGTGGCCAACTCGAAAAGAAGCCATTCAAAGCTACCCCTTTATACTATGATTCAAGGTAATTTTGGCCTTCAAAAACATGACATTCAAAAGATCTCTTGTTCCTTGTCTATTATTTATATAATTTTTATTGTTACCCTTTATCTATTCAGGGGACGTTCTCTAAAAGACTACCAGTCTTTATCAGAAGTGTCCAGTTAACTTTCACAGAGTTGCACCTAGTTAAGGGTCTTTCTCAAGGACACCACAGTGGTATTGATGAGGGAGGGGAAAAATTGCTGTTTTTTCACTAATCTAACACGCATTTAATGCAAAACATGTTTTACTTACATAAGATTATTCTAGAGTAAAATAACATGTAATAAATGTTGATTACCTTTTTATAATGCATCATTTATGAAACAGACGCAAAATCTTGTTCTGTTGTATTTTAAATTTATTTGTAGAACCTTAAAGACGTTTTCAAAATAAGTAGGCGCATGTTATTGTTGATTTTATTATTATAATTTTTTTAAATATTCATATTCTCTTTCCTCAGATGATGTGAAGAGGTGAAGCCCAAATGATACAGACTCAGACATGGATGCAGCAGTGCCAGAACACCTGAAGCATGTAAAATACGTGCTAAATTAGAACACTCTTCTATTTACTTTAGTCCACAAATGTGTTATTGTTGTGATACACGTGATTAAAAGGTTTTATAGACGTTCAGGTCTGACTGGACCGATTTTGGACCTTTTTAGAACATTGGTCAAATTCAGATGTGCCTTTCACGATGTTGCACAATGGGTGTGTGATTATTTAAATGCAGGCTTATACTTAAATTATGCAGCAACACATCTTATAAACATCCAGAAGATGACACATTTAGACGTCCAGGGACGTGCAGAAAAGACGTGTAATTCACGGACAGAAGACGTCAAAGACGTCGGTTCAATTTTCATTTTGGATATATTTTTCAACCATGACGGGACGTGTCGGAGGGACGTCTTTTCAACGGCCATTAAACGTCCAAATGTTTGCTGGGTTTATCACGCCAGCGGCTCGGATGCGGCTCTCTCGTTCATTCAAATGCAGCTTGCGTCTCAGTTTTTGATTGTATTGAAAATGAAATCAGAGGAATTTAGTATTAATACTACTATAATTTTGCTGTAGTGATCATACTGTCCTGACGATTGTTTTGTACACTGTTCATAATGGATTTATAAACAGGTAAGATTTCAAAACATTAATATCAATTCAATATTTCATATCCCCGTATTTATATATTATTTTAGGTAAACAAAAAAAAATCCATGTAATAAGTTAACTATGAATATACAAAACATTATCCCTTAAATGTCAACCTGATAGTTTGAACGTTCGTTCGTCTTGGCTCAAAGCCACTTGCTGAGAACTTTTCTTCGCGGAAGCTTTGCGTTAAACAAGTGAGATAACGAAATATTTCATCTCTAATCAATATTTTTTATCCAATTATTTGCCCAGTTAGTTTTGATACTGAGGTAAAAGTTACCTTGCATTCGCTAAAGTGGGTGGTGGTCACGAAGATGACGGAGCAAAATTGATGCGTTTCCCCTTTTCTGCAGCGGGGTTAAGTTAGTTTTGTTTTCTATATTCGTGACACATTCAGAGATAAATGGCAATAACTCCAAAACGACTTGCCCTAAAAAAATCGAAACAATGTGACCGCCAAAAGGGCAAAGCTGATTATGTTTCACAGTCTTCTTTTTCATAATTTTCGCTTTATAAATGAGGCATTCGTGGAAGGCCAAACAAAGTAGTTTCGCTTTCACAACGAAGCACACAGCGTCTTCAGGACATGGCGGCGGCAACAACAATACTACAGGCGAGAATAAAAGTTACGCCTTCTTTCTTTGCGTGAACATTGGGCGGCGTTATGCAAATCTTCCCACATTAGTGACGTAGACATGTGGGGGTGTGTAGGAACGAGCCGTTTTAGGTAGGCGTGGCTGACTCTTAACTTTTATACAGAATATCTCGTTGGATTTGAGACTTTAGTCTTGCAACTTTACAGATCTTCTTATGCACCAAGAGCTTCTAACACTCCAAGAGAGAAAGGAAAAATTGAAATCGCATCATATGTCTACTTGTCTATTTAGATGAGCCACACCTGCATATAATATATTTAGCATAATAAAAAGCTATAGTAATAATTAGTATATAAATGACATAAGAAATATTTTTTCACTGTGTGGACATTGACTCCAGGGCTAAACACTGGTTTCAGGCTTTTAAGGGGTGGACATGTGTATGCTAAGCCTACAAAATCTTATATCAACTGACAAACTGTAAAATATAAGTTGATAGAATCCTCTGCTATGAACAAATGCTGATCAAAATCATTCTAGATGCAGGTATTGTGCAAAGCTACAGTCTATGCTATGTGTTAAATACAAATTATTCTTAGTTACTAAAGTTACTAAAGTGATTCAGATAAGAGCAGTGAGTGATTTTCTTATATTTTTGGTTTGATTAACATTTGACATTGATTAAGACCTGATGCACGGATCAAATATTTGGACACATCTGTATTTCTCCTAACTGTTTAGGTTCACTTATGACATAACCGACTGCATTTACATGGATACTCTCCAAGATGGGCATTTTGACATAACTTTTTGTGTATTTGAGTGTGTAGTAATAACATACAAAAAATAACTTAATTTGTCATTCACACACTGAGAGGAAAATTCTGTGAGGAAGTAATGTCAAGACTTAAAAACTCATTTGAAATCTGAATGTCACTTTAGTAACAAAAGCATCTGGTCAGTGACGTAAATATTTTTTGTGTCCCAAAGCCAAAGGCTCAAGTCTGAGTGAAAATGCATTCGAGTGCATGACAACACCAAGTCCGCTAAAGTTGTATTTGAGTTTCGAGTACTCCAAATCTACCCAAAAGATTGTTAATTTTGGACATGCAATTCCTTAATCACCCACTTGGGGGAAAATGGAAGGTTGTGAAAGATGTCCACTGTCGGTCTCTATTGATTGACACTGGTCTCATGACTCCATCTTTCTGCTGACAAAAGTTATTAGAAAAAGAAGGTTAATTTTGAACATGCAATACCCTCATCATCCACTTGGGATAAAATGGAAGGTTGTGAAAGATGTCCACTGTCCCCTTCTATTGATTGACACTGGTTTCATGTCTTTGTCTCCCTGATGTAAAAAGTTATTACAAAAAGAAGGTTAATTTGGGACATTGCAATTCCCTTTTCTACCAGTAGGGGTAAAATGGAAGGTTGTGAAAGATGTCCACTGTCCCCCTCTATTGATTGACAATGGTCTCATGCCTCTGTCTCCCTGATGTAAAAAGTTATTACAAAAAGAAGGTTAATTTTGAACATGCAATACCCTCATCATCCACTTGGGATAAAATGGAAGGTTGTGAAAGATGTCCACTGTCCCCTTCTATTGATTGACACTGGTTTCATGTGTTTGTCTCCCTGATGTAAAAAGTTATTAAAAAAAGAAAGTTAATTTTGGACATGCAATACCCTAATCAGCCACTTGGGGTAAAATTAAAGGCTGTGAAAAATGTCCACTGTCCCCTTCTATTGATTGACAATGGTCTCATGCCTCTGTCTCCCTGATGTAAAAAGTTATTACAAAAAGAAGGTTAATTTTGCATCAGGGAGACAAAAAGGTTAATTTTGGACATGCAATTCCCTTTTATACCAGTAGGGGTAAAATGAAAGGTTGTGAAAGATGTCAACTGTCGCTCACTATTGATTGACACTGGTTTCATGTCTTTGACTCCCTGATGTAAAAAGTTATTACAAAAAGAAGGTTAATTGGACATGCAATTCCCTTTTATACCAGTAGGGGTAAAATTGAAGGTTGTGAAAGATGTCCATTGTCCCCCTCTATTGATTGACACTGGTCTCATGTCTACAGGCCCTTTAACTAAAAAGCTATTACAAAAACACCCCCACTGAGGCATAGCAAAAAACTAAGAAAATTACCTTACCGAAAGCTGCGCGAATAGCGTGCTCTCCCGGCTTAATGCACATTGCGACGGCTTGTGCGGGGCAGTGCTTATTACATCGTGCAAAAATTATGAAAAAGTAGGCTGTGAAACATGATCAGCTTTGCCCTTTTGGCGATTAATTATTCGAGTTTTTAGGGCAAGCGTATTGATTGACACTGGTTTCATGTCTTTGACTCCCTGGTGTAAAAAGTTATTACAAAAAGAAGGTTCATTTTGAAAATGCAATTCCCTTTTATACCAGTAGGGATAAAATGGAAGGTTGTGAAAGATGTCCACTGTCACTCTCTATTGATTGACACTGGTCTCATGCCTCTGTCTCCCTGATGTAAAAAGTTATTACAAAAGAAAGTTTATTTTGGACATGCAATTCCCTTTTCTACCAGTAGGGGTAAAATGGAAGGTTGTGAAAGATGTCCACTGTCCCCCTCTATTGATTGACACTGGTCTCATGCCTCTGTCTCCCTGATGTAAAAAGTTATTACAAAAAAGAAGGTTAAATTTGGACATGCCAATTCCCTTTTATAACAGTAGGGGTAAAATGTAAGTTGTGAAGATGTCCATGTCCCCTCTAGTGAAAGGACTCTGGTCTCGTGCCTCCATCATTATGCTGACAAAGTATTAACAAAAAGAAGGTTAATTTTGGACAGCAATTCCATTTTCACAGTAGGGGTAAAATGGAAGGTTGTGAAAGATGTTCCACTGTCCCCCTCTATGATTGACAATGTGTCTCATGCTCTGTCTCCCTGATGTAAAAAAAGTTATTACAAAAGAAGGTAATTTTGCATCAGGAGACAAAGAAGGTGCATTTTGGACATGCAATTCCCTAATTATCCGCTTGGAGTAAAATGGAAGGTTGTGAAAAACTGTCTGCTGTCCACCTGTATTGATTGACACTGGTTTCATGTCTCTATCTTCCTGCTGAAAAAAAGTTATTACAAAAAGAAGGTTAATTTTGGACATGCAATTCCCTTTTATACCAGTAGGGGTAAAATGGAAGGTTGTGAAAGATGTCCACTGTCGCTCTCTATTGATTGACACTGGTTTCATGTCTTTGACTCCCTGAAGTAAAAAGTTATTACAAAAAGAAGGTTAATTTTGGACATGCAATTCCCTTTTATACCAGTAGGGGTAAAATGGAAGGTTGTGAAAGATGTCCACTGTCCCCCTCTTTTGATTGACACTGGTCTCATGTCTACAGGCCCTTTAACTAAAAAGCTATTACAAAAACACCGCCCACTGAGGCATAGCAAAAAACTAAGAAAATTACCTTACCGAAAGCTGCGCGAATAGCGTGCTCTCCCGGCTTAATGCACATTGCGACGGCTTGTGCGGGGCAGTGCTTATTACATCGTGAAAATTATGAAAAAGTAGGCTGTGAAACATGATCAGCTTTGCCCTTTTGGCGATTACATTGATTCGATTTTTTAGGGCAAGTCGTTTTGGAGTTGTTGCCGTTTATCGCTAAATGTGTCACGAATAAGAAACAAAAACTACTTAACCCCGCGCTAAAACATCACGTTAATTCGCTGTTAAGGTTCAATAAAGACTCGCCAGAGGAGCTAACTTGCATTAAAGGGCAGCAGAACGTACAAACGTGTTTCTCGGTTTAACTAAGGTTTATTTCGACTAATATAGGTGACCTTAACTTACTCACCAGTCCATGTTATCAGCCTTTTGGCGGCATTCCGGTGTAGCAGTCGATTCTGTTGATCTGTTCCCCTAGGAATGCCTGTTTCCCTTTACGCAACCATACTACAATTCTTACGTAGTTGCCTAGTTACCATACGTACGATCAGAACTAGCCTGCGCAAGAAGCACAACTGGATGTAAGGCAAGTCAAATGGTTCAAAATACCGTCTTTAATCCGAAACTTTAAAATAGTTTTAAGAAGAGAGGTTTTTCAACTTTAAATGTATTTCCTTTTTTTTTCCCCAATCAAATTTATTACCGATTTAAATGTGATGCTTAAGGCTTTGGCTATTCTGTTTTATACTGTCTTATACTTACTCATTTATGCTAATATATTTTTCTTTTTTATTATATGCCTTGCTGTTGTTGTATTTATGTGTGCACTGAAAGCTTAAACAATCCCTGTGTGTGGTGTGTGCAAAACATACATTAAAATAAATATACAATGAACCATAAATGTTGTGTACAAATCAGAACCCTATGCACACATGAACATTTTCATGGATACTGATTTTTTTTCTTCTTCTTTCCTGCATTCAATAAACTACAAACCTGGTTAACAGACTCTGTGCCTTGGTCAGTAAGAATTATCTTTGGTGCCCCAAATCTGTAAAATAAATTAATGTAGTGAGAGACCTTTAGATTTATTCAGAATAGCATAGGCTATTTTTTTGTGTAATAGTCAACCAGGACACAAATGTATTCATTTCCATTGTTGGTCCTGGTGACTTTCCCCACTAAATTCATGCCCAGCTGTTCCAGAGGCTTGTTCACCTTACAATTAAAATTAATTTGAGCATTAATACATTTACATTTTGTAACCTCATGACTTCCCTATCTCAAAACCCATGCACATCTGTGGACAACAAGCTTACATACACATATTGGGATGTACTTGGGCTCCTACTTGATGGACCGTCTGCTAAACTGGCACTGGGCACACTGCAAATCCTGATGTTCAGAAATAAGCACATGAGAAATGCATACCATAACATAATCAGTTTATATGTCTCACAGAAATGTTGAAAAGGAAACAATTTTGTAGCCTATTTACCCGTTTATCAATGTCCACCCCCATTCCAGGCCAGTAGAATCTAGCTGAAATGGCAAGCTTGTTTTTTCCGGTTCCACAATGTTCTAACTCTAAAATAAAAATTGGCTGGCCTCTTTTTGTCCAGCAACCACTTTTCTTCTAAACTTTACATTGTTTTTTGAGGAGATGTGATAAAGTTTGCATCTATTGAAATAGCTTTATTGTTCAAATCTAAACAAATAACCTGCAATGAGGTTATAAAGGGCCAGTTGAAGGAATAGGCCTATTTAAACTGAAATTGGAAAACAGGTTATTGTCAATGTGCTAGTTGCTTCAAGTCAGGTAAGTATAGTTTCTTGACAAGCATTGACCTTTTGTTAGTATCTAGTCTTGGTGTATCACTATACCTCACTTTACTATGAGAAAACTTGTCAGTGTAGAGGAGTTATCACTTAAAGTAGTTTGCTTACCATC
>JADLZN010006925.1:0-23565 GCA_018155175.1 Sinocyclocheilus anophthalmus | reverse complement strand
ACATTTGCATAAACAGAACAAAACTCACTCGTTTTGTATTGTAGCAGCTTAACAGAACAACATCACGTTGTTAAGACATCATAACACTGATTTACATCTTGAGAAAGAATGAATAATTACCCGTTAAGTAATATTCCTGATCTGAATACTACAGAACGATCGTTACATGACATGTCTGGGCATGTTCATATGGTACAAACACATATAACACTGTAGTGATCACTGTAAACACAAATATAAATAACATAGGCTTACTTTGTGGTCAGTGACTACCACCTTGATAATAAATCTGCAAAAAAAACCACGAACGAAAGTATCATCCTTGCAGCTGACGGCTCCGACAGATCACTCAAACACAGCAAACAGCGGCAGCTCATCAAACTACACTCCCCTCTACCGAAGTACTATTACGACTCCAGTTTCATAATAAAGGTCCCTCTTACAGGAGCCTTTAATACAGTGACATACACAAAGATAATGACTCATAACTCGAAGACTGTAGCAAGGAGAGTCAAAAGGTAGGTATCGTTTAATAGAAAACTTTCTGTACTTTCAGTGGAAAAAGTATTTCATTTGGACATTCTCCTGCTGATAAATAGCTAATAAAAATGTAAAAAAATTGAGTGCTCAGATACATTATTCATCCTCCTGTCTTTTTGACATTCAATACTATCAGGACAGCAATTATTTTTTATTTATTTTTTTTGGTGGTGATAGCATAAATTATCCAAAAGTTACAGTATTTAACAAAACAGGCCTTTTTGTTTAGCTCTTGACTCCCTGAAGGAATTTTAAAAACTTGTTTTCTGAGTTCCATACACATGTGTGGGGTGATTTCCCCCACATGGTAGCTGTATGTGAATTAATTCTGTGGTGGATATCTGAAGTAATCAAAGGTTACAAGCACTTTGGAACAGGTAGCCCTTCTCTACCTTTCACAGTTTTGAAACGGTTGTTGTTATGAATTCTGGGAATAATGCCGTCACTCAAGTTAGGCCTAAAGCCCCAGAAAAAATTATCTTGTTTTCTTCTAACTCGATGATACCTTTGCAAATGCCATAGACTATTCTTAGCTGTATTGGAAAAGAAAATTTTTGCATTGAATATGCAAGTTGAGAATAGAGGCGATAAATGTGAGAAAATTAGTGTGGTTCAGGGAAATTCTTGACGCATCACCTCAATTCTGACATATTATAGTACATAGGCGAAAACTTTTTTTTTA
Organism: Sinocyclocheilus anophthalmus; assembly: GCA_018155175.1. Taxonomy (NCBI): domain Eukaryota; kingdom Metazoa; phylum Chordata; class Actinopteri; order Cypriniformes; family Cyprinidae; genus Sinocyclocheilus; species Sinocyclocheilus anophthalmus. The sequence continues at coordinate 22,343 of JADLZN010006925.1, read as the reverse complement.
ATCAGCAAATAACAACACTACTTCGGAGTTAATCAAATTGCTTCATGCATTGTAAAGTTCAGACTCTAAGCTTTCAAATGACACCTATTTTGTGTTGATTAAGGCAGATATTTTGAAAAATATGCTTATTATTTTTTTCTTCGCTAGAGGGCGCCTAAATGAAGAACTACATGTGTTAAAGCTTCTGTAATTGAGTAGAGAATCTTACATTTGTCTTAAACCCTACTCCCTCCCTGGGTTCCGTCCTCTTTATGTTAATATATATTGTTTAATAATAATATCTAAGTGAATAATATAATAAAATATTGTACAAATTTAATAGTATTTACTGCCACCTTTTCGCGTTGTAGTTTTTTTTAATTTAGTATATCCAAAAAAAAAAAAAAAAAAACTAACCTAATTTAATAATGGCCACAAGGACGGCTTTAACCCCTCAAAATCAGCGTTCATCATTATTGGTATGGAGACTTTCATGTCTCACTTGACTTGGTTTGACTTTTTTTTTTTGCCAATTTTTTGGTAGGATACAAATCGTACAAACATCCAGAAATTTTCTCCAACGAAGGCTGAGCCTGGGAGAATATATCCAACCAGAAAACCATCACAGTACCCCACCACATGCACGCCAGGCACACACACACACGTACGTGTACGTACCTCACACAGAGACCCTTATAATTTAAACGATTACGAAAAACCTAAATTACTTGATGAATTTAAATCACCAAAAAAGTATTAAAAAAAACCTCATAAAGCGTAGAGAAAAATACATAAAAATGATAAAGATAAACTTTCTGACCAAAAAAATTTAATACATTTCATTTTCCACCCTCCTTGTCATTTTCACCTGGAAGGAGAGGCTATTTATACTCCCAGGAGGAAGATATGCGTTAATAAACATGCGTCATTTTAAAGGGGTCGTGAACTGAGAAATCAAAATTCCCTTGTTTTTTTGACATATAAGAGGTCCTTGTACTATAAAAATATCCTGTATCGTTCAGGACATCAAACCGTTGTTGTTACTCTAAGGCAAAACACCTTAATATTGAAGGCAAAGTCTGCCAAAAGGACAGCTTTTTGGAATGCTGAGTTTTTATTACTGATCACTATTTGCTTTGTATAGTAAGTAAATTTTATTTATATAGCACATTTAAACATAGCAAAGCTATCCAAAGTGCTTAACAATGTAAAATAAATTTAAAAGAGAAAAAAACAGAAAAGAACCAAACAAGACAGACAATAAAGTGAAATTAAACTGCTAAGGAGAAAAGATAAGTTTTTAACCTTGATTTAAAAATGGTAATGGAAGGTGCAAGGCGGCAGTCTAGAGGCAATTGGTTCCACAGACGGGGGCAGTGACAGAAAAAGCTCCCTTACCCTTAGTTTTCAAATGGGAACGAGGGACAGATAAAAGAGCTCTGTCAGTGGATCTTAAAAGTCTGTTTAACAGATAATTTGATATGTACTGAATATTTATGTGTTTTTAACATAAAACCTAATTACAGCAGTGTCCATCACGTGAAGGAGTAGACTGTCCAAGCATACACAGCCAGTGGACGTTTACTACTTGCCCAGTCTACAATCCTCCACAACAAACCTATTCAAACAGAGCGTTTAAAAGAGGGGGGTCAAAAACAGGACATTAAATAGTCTATTACTTTTAGCCTATTAATTGTTTTGTTTTTTGATGTAAAAATCTTTATAAACATCATAAGTGACCTCAAGGCCGGAGACAACACCAACGGCGACCGACGGCGAGCGCGTCGGAGGGGGGAGAGACATGTTTGCCCGATATAACATGTTGAATCGGTGTCGGGGCCGTCGGCGTGAGTGAGAGCTCTGATTGGATGTTCAGTTTAGCGAACGAGTCTGTGCAGGAGAATTAAAGCGAAAGTGATAAAAACGCCAAGTAATGTAAATGAAGGCGGCACAGACAAAAGGCTGTTTTCTGATGTGGCATGATCTTACCAAAGCATTCCAATATGCGAATGTTTTTATAACAACATAAGCCGCTTAAAATGATTAAAGTTTTCAACCTTACTGATATTCAAAATGGCAAGCAAGCGTCTCTTTGTTTACATTTCGTATATCTGTGTTTATCTCGTGTATCTTTGTTTCGGTATCTCCTTTTGAATGACGAATATATACTATTAATAGCTGCTGATATAGACAGTTAATTCCTCTCACGCATGCGCAGAACGCACATGTTAGTTCTGTGCGGTGTGTTCGAGCGCAGCTTTTTGGTCCGACGCTGCCAACACGAGGCGACAACACTGTCGGCTTTCGTCGCCGTTAGTTTTTTTTAAGTCGGCTTGGTGTGTCCTGGCCTTCAGAGAACAGTACAAAATAAAAAACAGAGGCAGTTCATGACCCCTTTAAAAAAAGAACACGGACATAATCTTAAAATGTAATGATTATTAATTTGTATATTACATTTCATACAATACATTGCCATTAAAAAAACTTGTTTGTGCCTTTATGCACATTAGGGCTGTGTTTACTTTGCATTTACACTTTTGATCAGCAAGTGTTGCTAGCACATAGTGTTAGCGTGTTTTGAAACTGTGATTCATTTTGCAAAGCAATTGGTTAATTTGATAAAGAGTTTTGAAAAGCTTTTCTCATATCCCCCCCCCTACCTGCAGCTTAAAGTTGTGTGCAGGGCGGATTTAGTGATTTGGGGGCCCCAGGCAAAATACAGGAATGGGGCCCTATACAATTTCACACATTTACAACCTTGAGGTTGCTTTCACTGTTGCTCGCTGCTGCACGACCGTGTCCCATATTTGTGTCTAATCTTTTAGATTTTTCATGTACATGTTATAAATAAAGGATTTCTTTAATGTTGTAAATCCCTTGTTCACATTTAAACAGGTTATAATAGTATTAGAGTAGGTTGGACACTAGGTGGTGCGTTGGGGTAATTTTCACTATGCAATTGTCTACACAACGCAAGGCTGTCTAATTCTAAACTTTAAAATATACATTTATTTTTTATTTATTTTAATTGCACATTTAAATTAAACTGAAGGAAATTATAAATTGACATGCTTAAGGATTATTTCAACCAAACATGAAGTGTGCCTGTGTGGAAAGTGACTGTGCATGGTCCTTCTTGGGTCTTTCACAAAAACGAGTGCGTGCCATTTAAAAAATTAAATAGGCCCTATATAATATGCACTGTTGCTTAGTATTAAAATTATAGCTTCAGATGCATGATATTTGTAGGGCCCTATGAAATCCGTTTTATTTTTCCCAAGTTAGCCTAAGTTTAATTTTTTTCGTAAAAATTTTTTTGTATTCAGGTTTTTTTTTTCATTTAATTTTTTCTGGATGATTCTATCAAATTAATCAAAAAGCATGTCTAATTAATTAAATCATGAAACTTGTTTAATTTAACAGCAATTTAGGCCTATTAAAAGTTTAGCAAAAATTACATTCTTAGGGCCCAAATTCTGCGCTTTCCATTTTAATTTTTCTGTATTCCATTTGAATGGTTTAATCAAAAACATATCTAATTAATTGAATTCATGAAAACAACTTAATTTATTAATTTGTATACAATAATAGGGCCCTAATTTTTAGAAATTATTAAAATGCTGTGTTGTTGTATTTTCATTCTTTCTGGTACTCAAATGAAGGCAAAAACATGATCTACTTTATTCCAATGAAAATTCACAAACCCGTTAATTTGGTACATTCAAATGCTTACACAACCGAAGTTTACTGTGGAACCAGCAAGGTCCCACGAATTTGTCAAATAGTGAATGAATAATCAAATCATTACATTTTCAGTACACTGCAATGCAGTACACTTCAATCAACCGCGAATGGACTAGTGCATGTGAATATTAAATGGCAAAAATACTATGTTGCTACTACAGACAACCGCGAGCGTTGCGCGTGCAATAGCAAACGAAACGCGCGTCCTGCGCCGTTTCATTCCGCACATTCCGCTTACACAGTAAATTCCTTTTTATGAATGATTCCGGGATTCCTGGCCCATTTTCTACCTCGCCCTACTTTTTTGCTAAAAGCACTTCAACCGGATGCACAGACTTTGTCGGGCTCATGACACCACAACCACCACGTGACGTTAACGGCAGCGCGCATATAAAAAATTTTTTAGGGGGCCCTTGGATTTTGGGGGTCCAAGGCGGTCGCCTACCTTTGCCTAGTGGTTAAGTCTGCCTTTGAGTGTGAGTTATGAGGACCAGCTAAGAGGTCCCAGCGTGATGTAGGCCTATTGATCTTCTAATGGTCAAATGTCCATAGGTCAGAGTTCACTTAATTTGAACTTTGCACAGTACAAAAGCAAAACTTTTTTGCATGAGCTTGTGTTTATGGGTTTAACCAGGGCTGGACTGGGACAAAAAATCGGCCTTGGCATTCTTTGGCCAGGCGGCCCCCACCACTATATATAAGGGGTACGGAAAGTATTCAGACCCCCCCCCTTAAATTTTTCACTCTTTGTTAGATTGCAGCCCATTTGCTAAAATCATTTAAGTTAATTTTTTTTTCCCCTCATGAATCTACACACAGCACCCATAGTGACAGAAAACACAGAATGTTTGAACCTTTTTGCAGAGTTCTTAAAAAAGAAAATGAAATATCCCATGGTCCTAAGTATTCAGACCCTTTTGCTCATTATTTAGTAGAAGCACCCTTTTGATTTTAATACAGCCATGAGTCTTTTTGGGAATGATGCAACAAGTTTTTCACACCTGGAGTTGGGGATCCTCTGCCATTCCTCCTTGCTGATCCTCTCCAGTTCTGTCAGGTTGGTGGTAAACGTTGGTGGACAGCCATTTATAGGTCTCTCCAGAGATGCTCAATTGGGTTTAAAAACGTTTCCCCCCAAGGGCTCTGGCTGGGCCATTTAAGAACAGTCACAGAGTTGTTGTGAACCACTCCTTCGTTATTTTAGCTGTGTTCTTAGGGTCATTGTCTTGTTGGAAGGTAAACCTTCGGCCCAGTCTGAGGTCCTGAGCACTCTGGAGAAGTTTTCGTCCAGGATATCCCTGTACTTGGCCGCATTCATCGTTCCCTCGATTGCAACCATCGTCCTGTCCCTGCAGCTGAAAAACGCCCCCACAGCATGATGCTGCCACCACCATGCTTCACTGTTGGGATTGTATTTGACAGGTGATGAGCAGTGCCTGTTTTCTCCACACATACCGCTTAGAATTAAGGCCAAAAGTTCTCATCTTGGTCTCATTTCAGACCCAGAGATAATCTTATTTCTCACCATCTTGGCGTCCTTCAGGTGTTTTTTAGCAAACTCCATGCGGGCTTTCGTGTGTTTTGCACTGAGGAGAGGCTTCCGTCGGCCACTCTGCCATAAAGCCCCGACTAATGGAGGGCTGCAGTGATGGTTGACTTTCTACAACTTTCTCCCATCTCCCGACTGCATCTCTGGAGCTCAGCCACAGTGATCTTTGGTTTCTTCTTTACCTCTCTCACCAAGGCTCTTCTCCCTCGATAGCTCAGTTTGGCCGGACGGCAGCTCTAGGAAGGGTTCTGGTCGTCCAAACGTCTTCCATTTAAGGCTTATGGAGGCCACTGTGCTCTTAGGAACCTTAAGTGCCGCAGAAATTTTTTTTGTAACCTTGGCCAATTCTGTCTCTGAGCTCTTCAGGCATTTCCTTTGACCTCATGATTCTCATTTTGCTCTGACATGCATGTGAGCTGTAAGGTCTTATATAGACGGGTGTGTGTGGCTTTCCTAATCAAGTCCAGTCTGTATAATCAAACACAGCTGGACTCCAATGAAGGTGTAGAACCATCTCAAGGAAGATCAGAAGAAATGGACAGCACCTGAGTTAAATATTTGAGTGTCACAGCATAGTTTGTTCCTGAATACTTAGGACCATGTATATTTCAGTTTTTCTTTTTTAATAAATCTTCATAAATGTCAACAATTCTGTGTTTTTTCTGTCAATATGGTGTGCTGTGTGTACATTGAGGAAAAAATTAACTTAAATGATTTTAGCAAATGGCTGCAATATAACAATATGAAAATTTTAAGGGGGTCTGAATACCTTCCGTACCCACTGTACAATGTATGCATTCTCAATAAATTAGAATGTCGGGAAAAGTTTCAGTTTATTTCATAATTCACTCAAATTGTGAAATTGTGTATAAATAAATTCATGCCCAGACTGAAGGTAGTTTAAAGTCTTTTGTTCTTTTTATTGTGATGATTTTGGCTCACATTTAAACAAAAACCCCCAATTCACTATCTCACCAAATTAGAATACTTCATAAGACCAAAAAAAAAAAAAAAATTTTAGTGAATTTTTGGCCTTCTGGAAAGTATGTCCATTTACTGTACATGTACTCAATACTTTGTAGTGGCTCCTTTTGCTTTAATTACTGCCTCGATTTGGCGTGGCATGGAGGTGATCAGGTTGTGGCACTGCTGAGGTGGTATGGAAGCCAGGTTTCTTTGACAGTGGCCTTCAGCTCCTCTGCATTTTTTGGTCTCTTGTTTCTCATTTCCTCTTGACAATACCCCATATTCTCTATGGGGTTCAGGTCAGGCGAGTTTGCAGGCCAGTCAAGCACACCAACACCATGGCTATTTAACCAACTTTTGGTGCTTTTGGCAGTGAAATCAGCATCTTCAAAAAGCTGGTCAGAAGAAGGAAGCATAAAGTGCTCCAAAATATATTGGTAAACTGGTGCAGTGACGTTGGTTTTCAAAAAAAACACAATGGACCAACACCAGCAAATGACATTGCACCCCAAATCATCACATACTGTGGAAACTTAACACTGGACTTCGAGCAGCTTGGGCTATGAGCTTCTCCACCTTTTCTCCAGACTCTAGGACCTTGGTTTCCCAATGAAATACAAAACTTGCTCTCAGCTGAAAAGAGAACTTTGGACCACTTCTTCTCCTTAGCCCCGTAAGACGCCTCTGACGTTGTCTTTGGTTCAGGAGTGGCTTAACAAGAGGAGTACGACAACTGTAGCCAAATTCCTTGATACGTCTGTGTGTGGTGGCTCTTTATGCCTTGACCCCAGCCTCAGTCCATTCATTTTTGAAGTTCACTCAAATTCTTGAATCGTTTTGCTTGACAATCCTCATAAGGCTGCGTTTCTCTTGGTTGGTTGTGCATCTTTTTCCTTCCACACTTTTTCCTTCCACTCAACTTTCTGTTAATATGCTTGGATATAGCACTCTGTGAACAGCCAGCTTTTTGGCGATGAATGTTTTGTGGCTTACCCTCCTTGTGAAGGGTCAATGATTGTCTTCTGGACAACTGTCAGATCTGCAGTCTTCCCCATTATTGTGTAGCCTAGTGGACCAAACTGTGAGACCGTTTTGAAGGCTCAGGAAACCGTTGCAGGTTTTTTTTTAGTTGATTAGCTGATTGGCATGTCATATTCTAATTTGTTGAGATGGTGAAATGGTGGGTTTTTGTTAAATGTGGCCAAAATCATCACAATTAAAAGAACCGAAGATTTAAACTACTTCAGTCTGTGTGCAGTTTGAATTTATTTAATACACGAGTTTCAGAATTTGAGTTGAATTACTGAAATAATTTAAATGAACTTTTCCACGACATTCTATTTATTGAGATGCACCTTTTATATATAATATATATATATATATATATATATAGATAATCCACCACACCAACACGATACTAGTAAATGTTTTTTTGAACAGTAAGATTTTTTAGTTTTTTTTAAGAATTCTCTTCTGCTCACCAAACCTGCATTTATTTGATCCAAAATACCGCAAAAGCAGTAATATTGTGAAATATTTTTTACCATTTAAAATAACTGTTTTCCATTTGAAAATATTTTAAAATGTAATTAATTCCAGTGATGGAAAAGCTGAATTTTCAGCATCAAGTCCATTTATCCTTCAAGAAATCAACTTAAAATATTCCTGTTTGCTGCGCAAAAACATTTATTCTTATGTTTGAAAACAGGCTTATAAGAATTGTTTTCGGTTTCTCTTTGATAGAAAGTTTAAAAGAACGGCATTTATTTGAAATATTTTTTTTTTTTACATTATAAATGTCTTTATCGTCCCTTTTGATCAATTTACAGCATCCTTGCTAAATCAAAAGTATTAATTTCTATCATTTCCCAATGAAAAAAAATATACTGACTCCAAGCTTTTGAATGTTATAGTGTATAATGTTACAAAAGCTTTTCATTTAAGATAAGTGCTGATCTTTGGATCTTTTTTATTGGATCATTTACTGTTCAAAAAAAATTTGACTGGTAGTGTACGTATGTATGTGTCACACTCAGGGGGGCTTCATGCACTCATGATTTTTGAGGGGGCACGAGTGAGAGGGGTGGGGGCTCGTCATGCTTGTCATGTGACACAGCAGCCACAATAGCACTGTATAACTAATATAGGTTTATGTTTTTTTTGTACGTGTATCAGGAAATATCTCGATTCTCAAACATGTGTAAGTAAATGCGTTTTTGTACCAGATTGTTATTTGTGGGTGACAAAGTAGAGTAATAGTGTAATCTATTAATAACTACACATAAAACCCCGACTTTTTACTTAAATAGGCCTGATATGGGTGTCATGCCATAAAATATTTTTTAACACGACTGACTTTGTATTTGTGTTTGATGTGATGTTGAGATGATGTGAATTTAATAACAATATTGTAAATGACTAATTATAACACTTTAATTTTACAGAGAGCAAAGAACATTTAAATTATCAAAGAACATTTTCACTTCAGTCTAGCCAGAGTTCAGGCACTCTCAAAAACTCCCATTTAAATCACTGAAGCTGTTTAAACTGTGAAATGAATATCTTACTTACATTCATACGCACATCTGCACAGTCAGCGAGCAAGTGAACAAAACACCGCGTTTCAGCGATGAGATGACTCATTTGAACGTCTCTGATAACAGACTCGTGTGTGATTGGTTATAATGCAGCGCTGTACAAACGCGTCTGTCTCTGGATCAGTGCCAGTCCAAAGCGAAACGCAGATTGCATAGCGCAGGCTGGATTGGTACTCGGGCCTACCGGGCATGTACCGATGACCATCACGCACGGACAGCGAGCAGCCAGTGGCCCATTGGTTTGTCTCCTGTATTGACAGCGTAAACATCCAATCACAATGCGCTATAGACAGAGCGATGAAGTATTTTGCTCCGCCTATATAAAGATCGCTTCACCCCAACTTCTTCCTCGTCGGCTTTTTTCCCACGTTTTCACAGCAGCATGATCAAGAACAGGCTTGCTCTGCGGTGAGTGATGCGGGCCAAAGAGCAAGGCAGGAGGAGAAGAAGAGAGTAGTTGCTATTGCAGCTGCTATTCAAATCTGCGTTCTCGCTTTGGCTGGCACGGAGCCAGAGACAGAAGCGTTTGTACAGCGCTGCATTATAACCAATCACACACGAGTCTGTTGAGCTTATGAATGCAATGGGTAATCAGAGACGTTCAGATGAGTCATCGCTGAAACGCAGTGTTTTGTTCACTTGCTCGCTGACTGTGCAGATGTGCGTATGAATGTAGATATTCATTTCACAGTGTAAACAGCTTCAGTGATTTAAATGGGAGTTTTTGAGAGTGCCTGAACTCTGGCTAGACTGAAGTGAAAATGTTCTTTGCTCTCTGTAAAATGAAGAATGTTATAGCCTAATTTAGTAACTTACAATATTGTTATTAAATTCACATTAAATACAAAGTCAGTCCTACATACATACACTACCAGTCAAATTTTTTTTGAACAGTAAGAACGATCCAATAAAAAAGATCCAAAGATCACATTTAGCTGAAAAAAAAGCTTTTGTACATTAAGGCTACTAGACCATTCAAAGGCTTGGAGCCACCAGTATATATTTCTTTTCATTGAGAAATGAAATACTTTTATTTAGCAAGGATGCTTTAAATTGATCAAAAGTGACGATAAAGACATTTATAATGTTACAAAAACATTATATTTCAGATAAATGTCTGGTTCTTCTGAACTTTCGTCTTCATCAAAGAAACCTGAAAAATTCACACAGCTGTTTTCACATAATAATAATAATAAATTTTTTTGTGCAGCAAATCCTGAATATTGAAGGATTTCTAAGGATCTGTGAATTCAGCTGTTGAAATCGCATAAATGACATTTTAAATATATTCAAATAGAAAGCTGTTATTTTATATAGTAAAAAAATACTTCAAAATATTACTGCTTTTGTTGTATTTTGAAACAAATAAATGCAGGCTTGGTGAGCATAAAAAACTTCTTTCAAAAACAAAAAAAATCTTACTGTCTAAAAACTTTTGACTAGATGTATATATATATTGTGTGTGTATATATATATATATCGAAGTGGTGATGGGCCGCCTGGACCAAAATATGCCAGGGCCGATTTTTTTGTCCCAGTCCAGCCCTGCTTCAGCAGCTGATGCTGTGCCTCACTGAACATTCTAATCACACCGGTGTGATTGTATCAAATATAAAAAATATTATTCGGCTATTTTTTGTCTTTTGGAAGCTGCATTTAAATCCATTTGGCTCAGAAATCTGAGGGTGCATGAAAACGTGGGAAAAGCCGACGAGGTAGAAGTTGGGGTGATGCGATCTTTATATCGGCGGAGCAAAATACTTTATCGCTCTGTCTATAGCGCATTGTGATTGGAAGGTTTACGCTGTCAATACAGGAGACAAAACCAATGGGCCACTGGCTGCTCGCTATCCCTGCGTGATGGTCCTCATCAAAAAAAAAAAAAAAAACATTTTGTCGGCCCCTTAAGTGCATCGGCCCACCAGGAAAATGCCCGGTATGCCCGATTACCAATCCAGCCTGGGTTTAACCCCTGACGGAGCGCCGATAGAGATAAACTTTTTTAGATTTGGAGACAAGTCCTGGAAGCAATAGAATGTACTCTAAAGGTACGATGTGAAAAGCAAGACGAATGTCCGGCGAATTGAATATTCACATCAAAGGCGAAACGAATGTTCGCATCTTCAATTTGACGCCTACACGGTAAGTGACACTGACCGAAAATGTATTTGACGCCTCAACACTAGGCGAAAAACACTAGGTCAAAACTTATTTTTTTGTCCTGGTTCTTGTAGTCAGTGTGACTTTTGTCAAAAAGTTCTCTATGTTCAGACTCCAATGACAACAACATCTCGACATCCATATTCTTTGTATGTTGGTTGAAAGTCCTCTACTTCTTTGTTTTTACGCTCGTGCTCAATACAGTCTTTAATACAGTCTTCAATCTTATTGGCCGGCCTGTGTTTTCGCTTTTCGAAACTGAAAAGATTCGTCGGACTGATTCGAAAAAAAAAAAAACATTCGCATTTTTGGTGTGCGAATGTTCGCGGTCTAAGTGGAAGCATCCATAGGAATCTGTCGTTTTATTCCAGAGCGTCATCGCATCCGATATTTGTTTTGCTTTTTTTCGCTCAGTGTGGAAAGGACTTAAGACTTAAAGGGATAGTTCACCCAAAAATGAAAATGTGATGTTTATCTGCTTACCCCCAGGGCATCCAAGATGTAGGTGACTTTGTTTCTTCAGTAGAACACATATGATGATTTTTAACTCCAACCGTTGCAGTCTATCAGTCTTATAATGCATGGCAATGGTAACAAAATCTATGAGAGTAAAAAAAACATGCACAGACAAATCCAAATTAAACCCTGCGGCTCGTGACGACACATTGATGTCCTAAGACACGAAACGATCGGTTTGTGCGAGAAACTGAACAGTATTTATATAATTTTTTACCTCTAATACACCACTATGTCCAACTACTGTCTTTGGGCGCGTGCAGGCATCCGGTGCGTGAGGTGTGTACGCAGTGTACTGGCCCCAAATAACTACTGTGAAACACACATACTGAAGTCATTGTAATCACATTGACTGTGTCTCTGCACAACTGTATTACACACTCCTGAACTACTGAAAAAAAATGTTGCTCACATTTGTATTCTGTTGTTTGTGCTTTTGGTGTCCGGTTGGTAAGTAATAAACATGTTTTTCTAACGGATTTAAAAATGAAAAATGATAATACTGTGTGATATAGTCTCTGTTATTTGTGTATAGATGTGCTGAAGTTCTACCGCAATACAGTTTCTGATTGGAAAAGGCAGGAATCTTATTCAAACATTCACTTTTATGTTTAAATGTGCAGTATAATTGGTTTAACCTATTTTAGGTTTCATAACCTTTTCATACTCAGCACCAGAGAGAGGATGTACAGCATGTATCTTGCTTTGTTTGCTATTGAAATAGTTAATCATTAAAACTGGCATGAAGGAAGAAGATCATTCTGTTGTGTTTGGCGATGTTACAATAATCTCATTTGTTGAAACAATGTGTGAAAAAAACATCAGAAAACATAACAGTAGCTCTGAATGAAGACTAGTGCATTTAAAATTTTCACTTTACATTAATTCATTTACCAGACGCTTTTATCAAAAACTGACTTACAACTGAAAAATACAACAAGCGATTAATCATAAAGAGGCAAATAAACACAGGAAGTGCTTGCAATACAAAGTTTCAGACATTGTTCAGATTAGTACAAGATAGAACAGGGTGAGAGTTTTTTTTTTTTTTTTTGTTGGATGCAGTCAAATGATATATAATATCGATATATCGATTGATATACCCCTGAATCGAATGGTTACGTATCACAGAATCTTTTTGAGGTATCTGCTAATATCATATCGCTGGCAACAATGAACCATCCAATTTAACCCCTAAATAGCCCAAAAATGCTGTTGTTGTGTAAATGAACAGCCAAAATGCATAAAAAATTTCAGTTTTTAGTTGAAAACAGAATTGTATTGATGCCTCCTCAATTTAGTTCCTGTCTCCTTAGTTGTCCTGTTTATTTGTTATTAGTGTTGATGCTATTTTGATGCTTTTTGTGTACTTCAGCTTTCCTGTTTTTGTTGTTGTTGAATTGAGTTGAAAAAAAAAATGCATTGCATTACAGGGGGTTGCATATTTAGGAGCTAAAATTCATCCTGATTATATTTAAGCTGTGAAAATTTAAATGAAAAATATTTCTAACACATTTTCCATAATTCAAAATTCAATAATCCATTTTTGCCCTTTCACTTTTAAAATATTCAGTCTGTTTAAAAATGATTTATAATATTCAACTGTCAATTTTTGGTCAATTTTATTTTACTTACAAATCTCCTTCAACAAATTCAGTGGTTCAAATTCAGCATTGTACATCCAGGAACTGCAGGAATAGCAGTAGAGTACTGCTATTCATGCATGATCTCCATCTGCTGTTAGTCACTCACCAACAGATAGCACAAAGCAAGAAAAGAAAACGAAACAACCGAAAGCAATATATATCTTCTTCAGATGTAATTTTGATCAGTACATCACTGTCAGGGAGAATATTGTTATAATCTCCTTTGCAGTAGAGAAAGCTGCATACATGTAGACTACATGGGGAAATTAGTAACTGCAATGATGCCGAATTAAATGTAAACACATCTTTGTGGCATATATACTGGCCCTGATAATCATAACATATACTTACTGATTGCTCCATTTCTGCAAATTAGTTTTTGTGAATGAATGACTTGCCCTACCGGTTGCTTTACACCACCTGCTGGTGAGCGAATAACAGCAGATGGAGATCATGCATCTGTACTCTACTGCTATTCCTGCAGGTCCTGGATGTGCAATGCTGAATATTCTGCCACATTTGAAACAGCGAATTTGTGGAAGCAAATTTGTAAAGCAAAATAAAATGGACCGAAAATTGCCTGTCAAATATTAAGAATGTTATTTTAGAATGTTTCCCCTTATTGATTCCATAGCGATGCGTCATGTTTGTCACACCGCAGCCACAATAACATTGTATGACAGTATCGCTTTTATTTAGTTTTTCCTTTTTTATTCAAAATATGTACAAACTTACCATGTCATCAACAATCTGATATTCCGATTCTCAAATACGTGAAAGTGAGTATGTTTTGTCATTTAACTTTAAGACCTGCCATGAAACAGTTCCGCCAGAGCATATCTTAGTATTTTTACATGCTGTGCTGTCATTCTTTTGAGTATTTTCATATGCCATATATCAATACAATCCTTACATCCCCAATTTGAATACTGGCTATGCATGTAAGAAATCCATAGTAACTAGATAAGTAGCTCAAAAGTGCAATAAACACACACAAAAAAGAAAAATATTTTTTTTAGTTTTTTTTTTAACATATTTTATTAAATACAGAAATATAACTAATGTCAACCTAAAATTTGTCAATGTAAAAATCTTGCATAAAACACTTTAAAGTGGTCATATGATGCTGTAAAAAGAACATTATTTGGTGTAATGAAATGTGTTTATGCGGTTTAAAGTAAAAAAAAACACATTATTTTCCACAAAAAGTACATTATTGTTTCTCCTCTATACCCAGCCTTTCTGAAACGTGTCGATTTTTACAAAGCTCAGCAGTCTGAAAAAGTGAGGTGTGGTCTGATTGGCCAGATATCCAGTGTGTTGTGATTGGCCGAATACCTCAAGCGTGAGACGGAAATGTTACGCCCCTCACATACTGTTGATGCCGTGCCCGGCCAGAGCGACGAGACAAAAACATTAAAACCCATTATAAACAAGGCATTTGTTGCATCCAGTGGGGACATAATTATGGATTATAATGACTTATACTGTCTTTTTACTCATTGCATCACACCGCGTAAACATAAAAAAATGTCTGCATTTGTGATCAGAGAAACGACAAACAACAAGTGCTACTCTACTGCCCAAAAACTCGCGTTTGAATCATCAGTGAAAAATCCTTTAAATGAAAACGTACTTAAAGACTGAGAGTCAGAACTGCCGGCATTTTAGTCTAACGTTACTCTCTCAGGATCAGTAAACGGTCCTCCATAAAGTGTGCTTCACACATCTGGATATTTGGGTTAAACGGTTCTGGAACAGTGTTGTAAATACAACTAACCACTGATTTGTAGGAGTGTCCTCTTTTGGAAGACCAAACAAAGTAGTTTCGCTTTCACAACGAAAAACACAGCGGCCTAGCGTGAGGGGAAGCCCCGGCTTAGAGTGTGCTGAGGCCGGGATAGAGTGAGCTGAGGCCGGGATAGCGTGCGGAAATAGCCCCGGCCTAGCGTGGAGCTGAGGCCGGGCTAGAGTGAGCTAAGGCGGCGGGGTCGAGAACGACGAGCCCGGCGGTTGCAACGAATGAGCAGCAACCACATGTGACGAACCCGGGGCGTGGACTCCGCTTTGTCCACGGTGAAAGTTGTTGTATTTCCTCAGCGACCAGCAAGGATTAGCTCTAGGCATGACGAAGCGATATCGTCCTCTTGTGGAAGACCAAACAAAGTAGTTTTTGCTTTCACAACGAAGCACACAGCGTCTTCAGACATGGCTGCAGCGTCAACAATACTAAAGCGAGAATAAAAGTTAGCCTTCTTTCTTTGCGTGAACATTTGGGCGCGTTATGCAAATCTTCCCACATAGTAACGTAGACATGTGGGGGCGTGTTAGAACGAGACGTTTTAGGTAGGTGTGGCAGACTCTTAACTTTATAAAGAATATCTCTTTGAATTTAAGACTTTAGTCTTTGCAACTTTACAGATCTTCTTCTTTATGCACCAAGAGCTTGTACACTCCAAAGAAGTTCAATGACCCCTTTTAAAACTACAACAAATTTATGTGAACTGTTACCAAAATAGTTCTTCAGATACACTCATTTTTAGTGGGTACGATATTATCGCCAAGGACGACCGATATATCGGCATCGGCCGATAAGTTTTTCTAGTTGGCTGATGTGTTTGAGGCGGGACTTTTATTTTGACGGCTTGCCGGACTTTTATTTTGATGGCGCTGAGAACGGCAGCCGCAGCGCCTGAGCACACACCCCATTCACAGGGGGCATCAGCGTTAACGCTTGACTGAGGGCGTTTCTGAATCTTGGTGCTGACGCGACCGTCATAGTGACAAAAGCCAATCACATTAGTTTTCTGGTGTTGCATGAACGCGATTGGCTAGCGTCTTGCATAAGGCGATCTGATTGGCTGACGCCTGCATTGGTGCTTGAAAAGTTTTCAACTTCTGCCGAGAGCAACGGACCCAACGTGACGCGACGGACCCACAATTAATTTCGCCAACGCTTGACGTCACTCCATTCAAAGTAAACGAGAAGCGTTGACGCTGACGCCCCGTGTGAATGGGGTTCACATTCTCCTTGTTCACTGTCGTTGTTCAGTTCTGTCTAATATGGATAGAAGTCTGTCTAATAATCAGATAAACTGTTAAACAAAGGAATTAAAATGTATACAAAAAAGTATTAAAACAATTGCTTCAGTATTATTAGTAATAGAAAGGCAAACAATACTTTCTCGTTTGTCGTCAGCATTAAGCAAATATGCATTTATATAATTTAAACAAACCTTTAAATGACTAATGAACATTTAATTTAAAAAAATCTTGCAAACTTAGTCAAATCCAGCTGTGAGATCTTGTGAAGTGTGCTTTGTATATGCGATGATCGAATGTCTCTGCGGACGGTCGGTCCGTGTGAATGAATCGGAAGGAGGAGTGTTCAGCTTCCACTGGAGACCGGCGCAACGAAAACATTAAAATCATGATTTCAAATTATGCTGCGCTTAATGCATTTGCCCACTGCCATATTCACATAATTTTCACTGTGTGCTGTATGTAAAATGAGTGTTAACCTGGCTTTATTTGAATTACAAAAAATTATGATTCCCAAATACCAATGCAACAAACTTCCCAGATTACTGATGTTGCCCTTGTTTGGTTTACAGTTGTACTTCCTTTTAATATATATATTTTTAAATATTTATTTATTTGTGAAAAAAAAATACTTTGTCATCTAAAGTATAAATACGTTTATTCTACAAATTTATTTTTAAACCATTTTCAAATTATTTCGCATTTCTTAAATATTAATTAAAATAAAAAAAATTATATCGGCTTTATATCGGCCATCAGCTCCCCTGCTTTCCAAGATATCGGCATCGGATGTCAAAAAACCAATATCGGTTGACCACTACTCATTTTTATAAACCGTGCGTTGTGAAGTCAAACAGTTAACATTTTTTGCTTATGAGAGGCGAATGTGATTGAAAGCTGAATGAGACCATGTCAGATTATCTTGTAGTAAATAAAATGTATGTACTAAATAATAATAAATAAAAAAAAAGTAACATTATCAGACACTAAACATTGACTGAAACCACTACATATAGACACAACACAAACACACACACACACACACATATATATATATATATATATAATCTATATATATATATATATATACTGTATATAAGATTATATATATAAGTACTGTTATATATATATATATAATATATAATATATAGTACAAGTGGGGCAAAAAAGTATTTAGTCAGCCACCAATTGTGCAAGTTATCCCACTAAAAAAGATGAGAGAGGCCTGTAATTTCATCATAGGTATACCTCAAACTATGAGAGACAAAATGAGAAAAAAAAATCCAGAAATCACATTGTAGGATTTTTAAATAATTAATTCGTAAATTCCTCGGTAAAATAAGTATTAGGTCACCTACAAACAAGCAAGATTTCACAGACCTGTAACTTCTTCGTTAAGAGGCTCCTCTGTCCTCCACTCATTACCTGTATTAATTGCATCTGTTTGAACTCGTTATCAGTATCAAAGACACCTGTCCACAACCTCAAACAGTCACACTCCAAACTCCACCATGGCCAAGACAAAAGAGCTGTAAAAGGACACCAGAAACAAAACTGTAGACCTGCACCAGACTGGGAAGACTGAATCTGCAATAGGTAAGCAGCTTGGTGTGAAGAAATCAACTGTGGAGCAATTATTAGAAAATGGAAGACAAAACAGAAGAAAATGAAGACATACAAGACCACTGATAATCTCCCTCGATATGGGGCTCCACGCAAAATCTCACCCCGTGGGATCAAAATGATCACAAGAACTGTGAGCAAAAATCCAGAACCACACGGGGGGGGGGGGGGACCCTAGTGAGTGAATGATCTGCAGAGAGGCTGGGACCCCAAAGTAACAAAGGCTACCATCAGTCACACACTGCGCCGCCAGGGACTCAAAACCTGCAGTGCCAGACATGTGTTTTTTGTCCCACCCTCTGCCTTAAGCCTACCTGTCCAGACCGTCTGAGTTTGCTAGAGAGCTTGGATGATCCAGAAGAGGATGGGAGGAAGAGAGAGAAAATAGGGAGAATGAGAAATGTCATTGGTAGATAAAACCAAAACAAAAAATAATTTTTGTATAAAAAACTAACTTGTCGTTGTGTGGAGGAGAGAAGGGGGAGGAAGAGAATGCTGAGTTGCATTCCAAAGAACAAAACCCATTTGAATACCTACGTTGAAGCATGGGGGTGGAAACATCATGCTTTGGATGTTTTTCTTTGCCAAAGGGACAAGGCCGACTATCCGTGGGGTAACGAAAGAATGAATGGGGCAATGGTATCGTGAGATTTTGAGTAGTGAAACCTCCTTCCATCAGCAAGGGCATTGAAGAGGAAACGTGGCTGGGTCTTTCAGCATGACAGTGATTCCAAACACACCGCCCGGGCAATGAAGTATTGGCTTCGTAAGAAGCATTTCAAGGTCTTGGAGTGGCCTAGCCAGTCTCAAGATCTCAACCCCATAGAAAATCTTTAGAGGGAGTTGAAAATCTGTGTTGCCCAGCGACAGCCCCAAAACATGACTGCTCTAGAGGAGATCTGCATGGAAAATACCAGCAACAGTGTGTGAAAAACCTTGTGAAGACTTACAGAAAACTTTGACCTCTGTCATTGCCAACAAAGGGTATATAACGATTGAGATGAAATTTTGTTATTGACCAAATACTGATTTTCCACCATAATTTGCAAATAAATTCTTTAAAAATACTACAATGTGATTTTCTGGATTTTTTTTTATCATTTTGTCTCTCATAGTTGAGGTATACCTATGATGAAATGTACAGGCCTCTCTCATCTTTTTAAGTGGGAGAACTTGCACAATTGGGGCTGACTAAATACTTTTTTGCCCCAATGTATAACACACACACACCACATACGGCACCCCTAAATATACACACGGCAACCCTAGCTGTGATAGGAATTGTGTGTCTTGTGACAGTTCTGTCCAGAATGAATAACCACAAGGGGGCACGTGGCATGCTTTACACTGAAGGAGTGCATTTCTCACACAGCCTGCCTTGCCTGCGAACTGTGTGGCTTTTTTTTTATGCTTTTCAAAAAAGTCCAGCAGGCTTATCCCACTAGAAACAGAATCAGGGAGCGAAAGCAGAATGAGCGAGGGGGGTCAATGAGCAGAGTCAGAGAGTTCTCTTTGTCGGACCGGACGCAAGCAGGTAGTATTGCCAAACCTTCCGCTCCGTTGTTTGGACTCTGTTTTCTAGGTTGTGGTGTGCTAGGCGTTTAATGTTGTGGCACGCAACGATGGGTTGTGATTGGGGATGTGCTTTGCCTGCTTCTTGGGCATTTGTGTAAATGTGCCTTGTGTGGGTTATGTTGGGGAAAGAAAGAGAAATGATTTGTGAAGCAAAGCAATGATGAAATGAAGCAGGCAACCAAATTGCAATGGATAAAAGAGACAATAAATTGAGACTAGATAGAATTGTAGAAGAGTGAATAGAAGAACGTAGTAGAGGAGAATAGAATAATATTAGAATAGCATATATAGCAAAAAACTAAGTCAAATGTCACGTCACGCGTGTGATGTCATCAAATGCATCAAAACTTTGGGGTCATAGGGCACAGGGGAAAGTGATTTACTCAATGAAAGTCATCGGAAACTGTAACTAAACCATGCATCTCAATGTTCATTACTATCCATCCTAAAAATAGTTAGGAGAATTAGAATAAGTGTTTTTTTTGTCCCAAAGCATAGTATGTTAAAAAAAGAGTATGCCAAAAGTCCCCGGTTGGTCTACTATTTCAGGTCGATTTTTTTGAAGTGTGGAAGTAAGTCAGTGTGGATCCGGGCAACCTAATGGTAAAATGCCCCCACAATCCATTGGTGCTTTGGGGTTGAAGGATAGGATTCAGTCCGGAACTACAAACATAAAAAACTAGGAAAATGAAACGTGGCGGGCGGATTTGCTCGCGCTTGACGTTAGGGTTAGAGAGGTTTACAAAAACGGGGTTTTTGGTGGTTTTTTGAGTATAATAATCCCAACATTTACCTCGTTTATTAAAAAAATATTTATTATTGTTATCCGTTGGTTGTTATATTTCATCTGCAACAGGCAATGTGAATTTTTATATAAAACATCATTTGGTCTGTTAACTTTTTAACAATGCATTTCATTATGCAAGACAAATATGGAGCAGAGGTTCTCGGCTGAGGCAGGAGTTCTCGGCATGTTGAAAGAGCCCACGGCTGGCAGCCGATCATTCTGAGAGAGTCGCTACGTCTTCTTTTTCTCTCCAGGACGGTAGGAAGGTTAAAGAAATTGAATGTGAGGATAGGATGTTAACGGTGACCAAGATGATTGAAAGGCCCAGTGTCCGTTTAGGAGGTTTACAGTGAGGACAGGTTGTTTTGCGGGTTTTGTTGTTGTTGTTGTTTTGTTGCGTGTAAACGTGTGCGACAGTAATGGTTGCGACAGAGATGAATGCGGGGGGGGGCGGGGGGGGGGGGGGAGGGGGGGGGGCCTTTAAAGACGCAATTGTGTGATGTGATATGTCCCAAGCTTGCCTCGCTATTCTACACAACCATCAAAAATGTGTGTACGTTTTCGTGCACCCATATATAGAGGGTACATACTTAAGGGCATCCAGAGTCATAATTAGTATAAGTAGGCACATTGACGACTTCGCCAGCATCAGTATAGCTACGACCCAAATATCTAAGTAGCACCATGCTTTTAGTTTGTTTTTTGTGCCTGGGGGGGGGGCGCTACCGTTTGCCCGTTTTTGTGTTTGCTTGTGCGAAACGATATATTATGAAATGCAATTTGTGAAAAAGGGTGGAGGTGGAATGGTGTTGGAAAACAATGCAACAGGGGCGCTCCCGTCGGTTTTATAGGGTTAAAAACCTTTATAAATGATCTTGATCGTGATCTATAACTTGAGATGGGTGCTGCCATGTTTGTTCACACTGCAGTTTAGAGAGTCCTGTCAGTCAAGATTCAAGATTATTTTTCAAGCATTTATTCTCATGTGTACAGTGACAAAAACAAGTTTCCCTGTACTATGAAATGAAATTATTTTTTTGCGTTTACAGTTGAATGCCAAGACAACAAAAACTATGTAAAAAATAAAACCACACGTTATACACACACAAACATAATAAAAAATAAAACTATGCTGCAGAAGTAGAAATATAGACTATGTAAATATAGAAATATAGACCATGTACATATGAATGTGCAAGTGTACAATATTGACTTCTGTGCAAAACAATAGTATAGTAACGTGCAAATTGAATGCAACTGTATGATAATAATAGCAGCGGTAACATTAACAATGTGCAAATTGAGATGAAGTTACTTGATAATAATAGCAGCAGCAGTAATATTAACAAATGTGCAAAATAGGGGCCACTCAGTGGAAAGTCCCGATGATATTGCTCAGCAGTCTTACCAATGTTTGCAGGTCCTCACAGTAGTGCGTGCCATACCACAGGGGTGATGCGTGGTCAAAGACGCTCTCAACAACAAAGCGTTTGTAGAAGTTGTTGAGGATCTTTTTACTACCAATCATTCGTTGTGATTGTGAAACAATGTTATTATTTCTTATCCATCCTAGTCTCATAGATGTGCATTTAATTAAGGCGTACTCGTGCTGGATGGATGCAGCGTTCAACTGTATTTATTCCTTACAGCGCTGGAAAACATTTAGGTTTTTCTCATATACATTGTTAATGTGAACAATAACAAACCCAAATGGTTAAAAAAGTAATATAATCACAATTTATTTTTAGTTTAGGGATTTTAAAACAGCTGTTCCTTAAAGAGGCATTTAATTGGGTTTTGTCATTTTAACACAAGAGAGTCTTGGGGCAAGTTCCTCTACAATGTTCAGATGATTGGCACTATATTTATAATTAACAAGAACAAAACTGATTTATTTATATAGTCATCGCATCAGGGCTTTAGTAGAAAACGACTGCATGAACCATGAGCATATAATATCATGGAAATATCAGGGAATTTAAAAAATATGATTTCAAGGCCTTCATGGAAATTAATAAATGCTTATTAATTTCCATGAAGGCCTTGAAATCATATTTTTTTTAAAATTCCCTGATATTTCCATGTAGGTCCTAGGACTTTCAGAAATACATTTTGTTTTCTAGTTCTGCTCATATCTTAAATATTTTATCAAATTATTA
>JADLZN010006924.1:0-82548 GCA_018155175.1 Sinocyclocheilus anophthalmus | reverse complement strand
AAAAGATTCCCCGCCCGGCCCTCCTCCGGGGGAGGTAGTGGTGTGCTTACCATCTCCTGAAGAGCACGTCCCTCCATCTCTGGGTCGCCCGTCTCAGGGCCGCTTGCCCTTACGCTTATTGCCTGGTTTGGCGGGGGCCTGGACGGGCGGTGTGGCTGCCCTGCGACCGGCTCCACGGCTCAGCTTTGCTGGAGGCCGCAGGAGCTTTGCTCTTGTTTTGGCGGTGGCAGGGGACCGCCCTCGGCGACGCAGCAGCTGCACGCCGGGGCAGGATATACCTGATGGCATCAGTCTGCTTTTGGGCAGCGGAGAACTGCTGGGCAAGTTCTCCACCGTGTCGCCGACAGGCCGGCTTGGGACACGGGGGCGTTCAAGAATCGTTTCTTGTCCGTCTCGCGCATGTCAGCCGGTCACAGCCAGAATTGGCGCTCCTGGCCCACCATAGTGGACATCGCACGACCCAAAGACCGCGCCGTAACCTTCGTCGCTCATGGCGCGAGGTCCGCCGCGGTGCGAAGTTCTCTCTGAACTTCCGGGTCGTGACCACCCTCGTTCAAGTCCCTCAGTGCCTTGGCCTGGTTCACTTGCAATCACGCCGTAGCGTGTAAGGCGTAGGCAGCTTCTCCACCGGTCGTATAGGAATCGCTGGCCAGTCGAGTACCTACAGACCCGTGAGGGGAGACACGGTTCTCCCTGCCGGTTGGAGGCAGTATTAGGACAAAACTGCATCGCAACCGACCGCTCAACCGGGGGGACCCTTGTAACCCCCTAACTGCACCACCATCGAGGGTGGTGAGGGAAGAGGATCCAGCAAATCAGTTTCCGGCATACAAAGGTGCCGTCCATGACCTGTTGAGCTCCTCATGCACCTCCGAGAATAAAGGCACCGAGGTGGGGCGCTGAGAACTAGCGCGGACCACCCCGAGAACCAATCGTTTAACCTTGAGGGCTCGGGACACGGTGATAGTCTTCACTCGAGCCCTACCCCTACTTTGGCCCGGGAAAGCATAGCCATTCTTTCTGGATCCGATCCAGGCATTGCTAAGGTCCCGGAGGAGAGCAGCGCAGCCGAATCTTCCTCTCCAGAAATCTCTGGCTCACCCTCCGATGCTGCAATCGACATCTGTTCGTCGGGGGGAGCCTCGGAAGAAACCGGTGGTACCCCCCGGGAGGGTCCAGCCTGCTCTTTTTGAGAGCTCCGCTGGTTTCGAAGTGCCGGCGGGCTTGGGCATCCCCGGAGGGGAATTCCTCACCGTGACCGTAAGACCAGACCGCCCACCGCCAGAAAAAGGACGCCACCAGAGGGAACCCCAGATCTAGGCAGTGGCACGGGCACTCCCGCCCCCTTGCAGGTAACGGAGTCCGGTCCGCAATGAGATGGTCATACCCCCGCAATGGGATTATGAGTCATCCACGAAAGCCACCTCAGCTTGCTTCATGCCCAGGCACGAGAGGCATCGATCGTGACCATCACCCAGCACCAGTTAACGACCGCATCCAGAAATGCCCGGGTGATACGTTGTCTATAGCAAGACCCACATCGTCTTTACAAAGACGTAACGTCAAGTTTGCCACGCAACGTCGTCTTTAAAAAGATGCACCCGAAATTGCTCTTTTAGGGGACAAAGCTCTTTTAGTGTGCTGAGGCGCACAGGGGAGATGGCTGTCTGCAACACACACAGGGGTAGTGCAGCCTGTTGTGTGTAACCCACTTGACACGGGAAAACCACCACTGCTGAAGCGCCGTCCACCAACACAAAAAGCTCCCAAGCGTGCTTGAACGCGTTCGTCTTCTCTTCCGATGTAGTCAGGAGCGGAATGATTGGGATCTATCGCTCCCCGAACGAAAAGCTGAATATCCGCTGCACCGGCTTGCCCTACTATACTCCGCTGTGATCTCAGCTCTGGATGCAATAATCGCATTGCCAATGTGCATTTGGCTCCGTTTAGGTTTACACTCGAGTATATTGGGCCCATCTAAGCGAGATCCCAATTTCGTCGGTCCTCCGACGTGACGTCGAGAGTGACCGACTGAAAGGGAACTGTTTTTTTTTTTTTAATTATAATTCCAGTGCACATGCAATACAATTAAGCACACTTCTTTTCCACAAAGGCAGCTGCAAAACAAAAGGTAGCATGGACAATTTGTGTCTTTATATGTCATCTTGTGAGTGCTGGGCAATGCAATGCCTTTATGACAGGATGTCATAGATTTTAAGTAGGAATATATCTCCTGTGCATTTAATTTTCATCTAAAGCGACTGTTGACTCTTTCCCCGCCAATGACAAGATTTTCCATTATTTAAGACAGTGCTTAAAAATATAGGCTGATCATGATTATTAATCGTAATTATTGCCATTTATTTATTTATTTGCATTTCATCAGAATTATTAGACCTTCGCATATGCACAAATCAAGAGAACACACTGACTGGCTGCATTACAATTTTATTTAAGCAGAATTTCTCAATGGAGAATGACATGTTTGCCATTGTTTTCATCTCATCTGTGATTCTTTCTGTAATGTAGTCAGAGCGAGCATGCATGGTTGCCAGGTTTTGAAGACTAAATAATCCACTTGGCAAAAATGTATTGATTTAAGAGTAAAGCTCAGATTGGGTGATTTAAACTCTCGACATCTGGCAACCGCAAACATGAAAGCTTGTGGAGGATTGTTACCAACACAAGATAAGGCAAATGCCAAATTAAAATGAAACATTTTCAGGATACATAACCAGTGAGCAAATATTGCAGACAATTATGCTTAATACACTGAGTGAAGCAGAAATCGTGATCACAGTTAAAATACCATAGTGCATTAGTGAATATGATCAAAATGACTGGCAACTTGTAAATAATACAGTACATAAAAAATAGCAGGGAGAGAGTTAAGATAAATAAGAGCCTTTTCATTAACTACTTATTCCCTTTAATTGACTTAATATGTATTATGATGATAAATTAGTTCCTTCTCATCTTTATATGTTTATTTAGTCATTATTCTTTCTTAACTTATTGGTCTTTTGCTCTTTAGTCTAATTTAATTATCAAAAATAATTTTAATTTACTTAAGGGTAGACCAGGCATATTGCCATCTACACTCTTAAAAATAAAGGTGCTTCAAAAGGTTCTTCACAGCGATGCCATAGAAGAACCATTTTTGGTTCCACAAAGAACCATTCAGTCAAAAGTTCTTTAAAGAACCATCTCTTTCTTACCTTTTTGTAATCTGAAGAACCTTTTTTCACCACAAAGAACCTTTTGTGAAACAGAAAGGTTCTTTATGGAACCATTTAGACAAAAAGGTTCTTCTATGGCATCGTGAAGCACCTTTATTTTTAAGTGTATTGTCTGTAAACTTTATTTTCTCTTTCCTTTGAGAGCGTACTTGTCTGAGTGTTGGTTTTGTTTGTTTAAACATGCACCGCAGTGACCTTTCCAGGCAGAGTGGGTGGCTCGTTGAATGAGGTAACCAGTGATTAACCTGCCAGCAGAGAGAAACGTGAATATATAGCGAGGATCTAGTGGGTACCCAAGATGGTGATGTGTCCTTGCTATTGAGCTGAAGAACAGATGTTCTGAGATAAGAGATGGCTAATGATAGCACTAAGTTAATTGCTTAGGTGTTATACTGCCGTTCAGTGAGATGGTGGTGCATACTATAAAACTGGACAGTGAAAAGGTGATGAAGTTTATTCTGAAATTTGCAGAGATGTTGATCCACACATTCCAATTATGTTACACACACATTTGGAACTGTGTTATACTATGCAGTGGAATATCTACAAGATCTGAAATGCTTGTAATGCACACACACACACCTCAGTTAATAAGAAGATCATGTTTTCTTGGTAAAGATCTATGACGATCCAAGTGGATTTCATTTTACTTCAACTCCTCTATTATCATATCCCAAAACAATATTTCTCAATATTTGTATCATGTTCATAAAAAAAACAGATGTGAGGATCCATTTTGCTGATATCCAGAAATGTCTCATGCTATTATTTTTTCTCATACTTAGGATTAAGGATTTTTGCTTTTAATTTATTATATTTACTGTTGTAGATTGCCTGTCAAGAAATCTGGGTCACCTTCACATTCAATTTAATTTTTCTTAGTGTAATTTTTTTTTTTTTTTTAATTAAGCAATGTTCTGAAAGTGTTATCATTGCAGTGACAGGAACCATGGAGCGTAAAAAAATATCTATATCTATATATATCTATTATTTTTTTTTAACCGCTCCATGTTCATGTCACTGTCAGTGATAACACTTTCGGTAACACTTTTCAATAAGGTTCCATTGGTTAATGTTAGTTAATTTATATTAAATGTATTAACTAACATGAACGAACAATGAACAATACATTTATTAAGTATTTATTAATCTTTCTTAATGTTATTTAATGAAAATACAGTAATTCATTGGTAGTTCATGTTCATTCACACACAGTGCATTAACTAATGTTAACAAGCACATTTTTTTTATTTTAATAATGCATTAGTAAATTTTAAAATTAACATTAACTAAGATTAATAAATGCTGTAGAAATATTGCTCATTCTTAATTCATGTTAACTAAAGTAGTTAACTAATGTTAACTAGTTTTCCTCTTTCGACCACAAGGAAAAAGAGGCCGTTTTACATTGTGAAAGGTGCAATGACTGACAGATAAACTCTGGTACAAAAAAGGTCAATTTCAATCAGTACATATTATTAGAAAGCATTTTCAATCAGTATTGTAACTGGCTTTATGTAGAGCCACTAGAGAGGCCAGGAGGTCAAAATCCTTCTCTAAAGCTATAGTGAAATAATTACTTTGGCAAATTCCAAAGTTCTGGAATGCGGCAAATGCTGTGATGAGGGAACCATTACATTGGCAAAGGAGATAAAAGAAGCCTATTTAGGTCAAATTCCCCAAGGTGGACTATCAGAGAGAGCCCTACTCGCCTACCTCACTGTTGAAGGTATTGGAAAAAAGAAAGAAAATACTTTTTATTCAGCCAGTGATTTTCATTTAGATTAGTGCTGCATTTTATGCTGGAGTGAAGTGTCTTTCTGAATCTCACACTGTCTGTGAGGAAGGTGCTGTCAAAATAGTTCACCTCCTCCATCTGTAGACATTTTATTACTTGCGCTTGATGAGAAAACACTGTTGTTTCTTTTTTCCTCCAAAGGAAGCAGCTGTTTTTGTGTGTGTGCATATGTATAGTAGTCCTCTAATATCAGAGTTCAAACATAGACTTCAAATCAAAGTTTAGTTCCCCTTCAGGAACGAGACGCTGCGTTGGAGAACGCTTTGGGAACGCCCCCCTCGGACCAACTCTGACCCATGTGTAAGTAGTCAATGAAGGCAGATGTCATAGGACGTGTGACGTAAGCGACCATGAAAGCTATAAAGCGATGTGAGTGGACCGGCGTCAGCTTTTCTGTCATCAGCGAAGCGGCTCTGTTTGTGTCCAGTCCGATCTCTGTTGTGGTCTATTTGGTGTCGTCTGTCAAAAGAAAGAAACAATGTCCAAGGCCACAAGAGAAACTAAATAAGGTAATTAAGCCAGCGTTTCAGGCTGTGTTCCTCACGAGTGGGGATACACACAGTCTGTGCATTGTTTGCTTGGGGGTCGAAGCATCTGGCGTCGGCTCTCGAGGGGGCCGACTGCCCGCATTGTGAGCGAATGTTACTGTGCTCGCTTCGCTCCCGGAAGGCTCTCTTCGAGGAGGGAGCCTTCGCCAGCGTTCCTCACGGTGCTGGTCCCGCTTCAGCCGAGGCTGAGCGGAGGCAGCATTCGTGGGGTTCACAATTGGATTTGGCGGAGGGAATGGAGACAGGCGAGCCCCTATCTCCTTCCTCACCCGCCAGATCCGGTTCCCGCTCTCTGGGATCGGAAGCCCGCAATGCGGTTCTTCCCCCCGGGGAGCGGGCTCGACACTCCATCTTTCTTCCTCCAAGGAGGTTGATGTGGAGAGCACCGATGAGGATTTGCCCCCTCAGCACAGTATGAGGAGTTTGTGGAGATGGTTACTCATGCCGTAGCTAAGTTAAATATCGATTGGCCGGTCGAAAAACAAGCTGAACCGCAGAAAGGTAAGATAGATGAACGCTTTCTGCGGAGTAAGCTACCACCTCCGCGCCGGAGCCTACAGTTCTTCCCCGATCTCCACACTGAGGTTTTTTGTGAAATCATGGGCTAGACCAGATTAGTCTCGTCCTTTACCCCCGCTTCCTCTCATTATGCCAAATCTTGGCATAATATTGACCCCGTTTATAAGGCTATGCCCCGTGGAAACAGCCGCTCGCGCGCTTCTGTCCCCTGGCGCGGCCTCATCTTAAAGGCTCTGGCTTGCCCTCCTATCATCTATCCTGTGGGGCAAGGGGTGTACGGCAGCAGTTCAGGCGGGTGCGTGTCTGCACACCATGGAGGTGTTACAGGCATACCAAGCCGACCTGCTAAAGGAACTAGATGAAGGAGAGGAAGTAAAATCTTACGATATAGCAGAGCTTCGTAGGACCGCTGACCTACCTCTCCGCGCCACCAAAGATTGAGCTCTATGGCACAGAGAGACATTTGTGGTGTGAAACTGTCGATATTAAATAAAATGACAGGGTCTTCTCATCGAACGCCCCGCTTCTCCTTCGTGGGCCTGTGCGGCGCGCCGTTCAATATGTACCATGACCCCTACATAGGCTCGGCCTTTCCAGCGGTTCCTCCCTCGCTGTTCTGTAGCTCCGGGGGCTGCTGGGTGGGAGCAGCCCTCGCCGTGTACCCCCTCCTCCTCATACCGTGAGCAGAAGAAGCAGAGCGTCACTTCTCGTGCTCCCCCGCAATGGGACCGAGGTCAGCGGCACTCTAGGTCAAGGGCTTCGCAGTCGAAGCCTGATCTGAGGGTCGTGCTTCAAAGGAAGTCCTCGGCCAAAAGGCCGTGACATGAGAAGCTCAGGGCCTCTGAGGGCGGCCCCTACTGGGGAAGAGCGGTGTACACCACATTACACAGTGCTCGTCTCTCCTCAGTTCCCTCAGGAGACCGGCCTGTCAACCCTGCCATCCCCGGTGTTTCAGGGCACAGTGGTCTCCAGCGAGCGCTCCCCTCAGTATCTTCCGCCCGGGAACGTAGCGGCGCTGAGGGGCTCACTACCCCTTCGGGGGTCTCCAGAGCAGCTAGTTCGGCTGTCTCCTGCCGGTCCTCCGCTACAGTGCAGCGAATTAGCAGCCACAAGTACACCGGAGGCCAGTCTCGAGACACTGGTTACCTTAGTAGACTGTTTAACAGCGTGGAAACTACTGCCAAATGTGTCTCGTTGGGTCCTGCACACTGTAGAGAAAGGCTATCGCATTCAGTTCGGCACTCCTCCGCCACTGTTCAAAGGGGTCATTCCCACACTAGTGGGCCCGGAGCAGGCTCTGGTAATGGAACAAGAATTTAACTCTCTCTTGAGGAAGGAGGCCATCGCGGTGGTCCCTCCTCATGTGAGGCAGTCCGGGTTCTACAGCTGGTACTTCATTGTTCCGAAGAAGGGGAATGCGTCCCATTTTAGATCTACGTCAGTTGAATCGCGCAGTCATGAGACTGAAGTTCAGAATGCTCACCATCAAGCAAGTTGTGTCTCAAATCAGATCCGAGGACTGGTTTGTTACTATAGATCTAAAAGTTGTGTACTTTCGTGTCTCCATCCTTCCCACTCACAGGAAGTTCCTGAGGTTTGCTTTCAGGGGCAAAACTTACCAATATCGGGTCCTTCCCTTCAGCCTAGCACTCTCACCCCATACTTTCACAAAGTGTGTGGATGCAGCCCTGACTCCGTTGCGACTCCAGGGCATCCGCATACTAAATTATATCGACGATTGGTTGATTTTGGCTCAATCGGAGCAGATGGCGGTTCGACATCGAGATGTTGTTCTTGCTCACATGAAAGAATTGGGGTTAAGACTAAACGCCAAGAAAAATGTGCTTTCTTCATTACAGACGACCACTTATCTGGGCGTGGTGTGGGACCAAGATGCAGGCACAATTGTCCCCTGCTCGGATCGAGTCGATCCTCACGGCAGTCAAGAGAGTCAGAGAAGGCCAGTCACTCACTGTCAAGCAGTTTCAAAATCTGCTGGGTCTGATGGCAGCTGCATCCAAAACGTGTTAACTTTTGGCCTGCTGTACATGAGACCCCTACAATGGTGGCTCAAGACCAAGGGGTTTTCTCCGAGGGGAAACCCGCTTCGCATGATTAAGGTCATGCGGTGATGCCTACGTGCCTTGGACATGTTGAGGAAGCCTTGGTTCTTGTCTCAGGGCCCGGTGCTGGGAGCTCCTTGTCGCTGCGTAACGCTAACGACGGATGCCTCTCTCACCGGCTGGGGTGCGGTCATGAGTGGCCGCTGTGGAGCGATCGCCATCTCACTTGGCACATCAACTGCCTGGAGATGCTGGCCATAATTCGAGCTTTGAAGCACTTCCTCCCGGACCTAAGAAATCGCCATGTGCTGGTGCGCACCGACAACACAGCGGTGGTCTCTTATATCAACCACCAGGGAGGTCTGCGTTCGCGCTCCCTTTACAGGCAGGCGCACTAGATCCTTGTGTGGTCCCAGGGCAAAATCCTTTCATTGTGAGCAGTACATATTCCTGGGTATTTGAATATGAGAGCAGACATCATGTCGAGGCAGGGGCCGAGGCCCGGGGAATGGATGCTTCACCCCAGGGTGGTGAAACAGATATCGAGAGTTTTAGCCAGGCAGGTGGACCTGTTTGCGACTCAGATGACATCGCACTGTCCCCTCTGGTTCTCTCTCATCTGGCTCCACTGGTCTGGATGCTGGTCAGACTTGGCCGAGGCTTCGTCTGTACACTTTCCCCTGATTGCCTGCTCCCGGGAGTTCTGGAGAGAGTGCGCGGCGATGGGGTTCGTCAGCTAATAGTAGCCCCGTTCTGGCCGGGCCGAGTATGGTTCTCAGACCTGATTTCCCTTCTTGACCGCTCTCCATGGGAGATTCCCGTCAGGAGGGATCTCCTCTCTCAGGCGGGGGGCACTATCTTTCACCCACGCCCGGAGTTGTGGAAGTTGTGGGTGTGGCCCCTGTGGGGGCACAACTCGTAGCTTCCGGTCTCTCAACCGAGGTTGTTGAGACCATCCTCCAATCCAGAGCTCCCTCTACGAGGAAACTGTACGCCTTGAAGTGGAAATATTTCACTTCTTGATGCGGAGATCGCCAGCTCGACCCAGTTAACTGCCCGGTTGGTACAGTGCTGGAGCTCCTACAGGCCCGTCTCTCTGCAGGATTGACCCACTCCACCCTGAAGGTCTACGTGGTGGCCATTGCGGCCTACCATGCCCCTCTTGGTGGCCAGTCAGTGGGTAGGCAACCACTAGTGGCACGTTTCCTCCGCGGTGCGCTGAGGGCCCCAGTATGATCTTGCGTTCCCACGTGGGACCTGGCTGTGGTGCTAGAAGCTCTTTGTAAGTTTCCATTCGAGACTATTGAAGACATTTCTGATCGCTATCTGACAATTAAGACTGCCCTTCTTCTGGCTATTACTTCTCTAAAAAGAGTTGGGGACCTTCAGGCCCTCTCAGTGGCCCCTTCTTACTTAGACTTTGCGCCCGGCATAGCCAAAGTGTTTCTCTACCCTCGAGCGGGGTATGTCCCTAAGTTTCCTTCTGTTACACCACAGCCTATCGTACTACTACTTCAGGTAGCCAGACCAGCAGAAGCTTAATTGCATGTGTCCAGTACGACCCGAGGTATGGCGGCCTCCAAGGCCTTCTTAGCAGGTGTGTCTATGCAGGACATCTGCAACGCTGCAGGTTGGTCCACGCCCCTCACGTTCGTCAGGTTCTATGGCCTAGATATGCGAGCCACTCCTGGCTCTTCTGTTCTCTCATCCTAGCTGTGCTCTTCCACACTAGGCAGGGATTTGCAAGTCTGGCTGTGTGGGCATACTCATTCCCAAAGCGTTCTCTGATGTAGCTCGAGTTCCTGAAGGGGAACGTCCTTAGGTTACGTATGTAACCATGGTTCCCCGAAGGGAACGAGACTCTGCGTCTCAGGGGCATACTTCCAGCATCCCTGCGAGCGCTTGCTTCATTCCTAGAAGCTGACGCTGTTCCACCTCACATGCTTTTTATAGCTTCCTGGTCGCTACGTCACCTGCCTATGATGTCTCGCCCTTCCATTGGACTGATTACACATTTTTTCCAGCGGTCACACCTGGGGGCTTTCCAAATCGTTCACGACGCAGAGCTTCTCGTTCCTTCGGGCCCACCATGGTTACATACGG
Source organism: Sinocyclocheilus anophthalmus (assembly GCA_018155175.1). Lineage (NCBI taxonomy): Eukaryota > Metazoa > Chordata > Actinopteri > Cypriniformes > Cyprinidae > Sinocyclocheilus > Sinocyclocheilus anophthalmus. Next base: position 72,278 of record JADLZN010006924.1, on the reverse strand, counting down.
AACCTGGAGACCATTCCTCAATTTGTTTGGAGCTTATTCGTAGAGTTTAACATAAAGCTTCCAAGGTTTTTTTTTTCTGTATATTTCCCCAAGGCAGTAAAGGACGTTTTTTATCTCGGCCACGGAAAGAGAAAGACATAATTTGGTTACCCCCCCCCCCCCCGTTGTTGTGTACAAAAGGGAAGAGAGGAAGTTCCCACTAAATGATGCAAGTACTGTGGAATTTAAGTAAAAAAATATATTTCCCTAAATTATTTGTCTTTCAGAGGAAGGAGTCCACATGGATAAGGAATGTGGCCACTTCTAACTTAGTTTGGACGGAGTTTTTAATTTGTAAGTGTGTTGTTTTTAATGTTATATATAATAATAATATATATAATATATAATATAATATAAGATTATATTAGGGGTCACTTGTGCCGTGATATATACAGTCCAACTTTAAAATCAGTTGGCAAACGTCTTTCTGAACTATTGCACAATGATGACAAAATATGAGCTATTTTTAAATATTGAAATATAATATTAAATATAATTCAAATATTATTGGCTGATAGCTACAGGGTTAACTTCTCCATGAGGGAAAACAATATTTCTGTGCGTAGAACACAAAAGAAGAAAATCTAGCACAATGTCCAAGCTGTTATTTTCCTTACAATGAAAGTAAATTGTGACCACAGCTTCCCTGGTCCCCATCCACTTTCAATCTATGAACAAATAGCAGCAATAAATATCTAAATATTCCAAGCAAGCCAAAAAAAAAAAAAAAAACAAGAAAGCCGTAAGAGTTTCGCGCGACATGAGCATCAGTATGCGATAACAAAGTGTTCATTCTTGAGTGAACTATTCTTTTAAGTTCAGTTCTCCCCTGCTGGGTGCATCTTATGCATGATCAAACAAATGATAACAGGCGAGTCTGAGGCCAAGTAGCTTTTTGTTATTTGCAGAACTGAAGCCAGTGAATATATTTGTCTCTGCTGAGAAAAAATAAAGATTTTTAACTGTCTGTAACATTATGCTTCAGATCACTTGAAGTCCTTGTGCATCTAAGTGAAGTAGCTGTAATGATGGCGTTCTGTTCATCAGAAAACTAAGCCCATGTTTAGCCATGTTTCATTTAATCGAGATATTTAAATATCACCTTATGATTTAAAGGTTCAGTTTCTTTGATTATACTTTATGTAGTTTCCAAGCTCTTTGTGCAGAGATTATATGTTTTCAATTGTACTAAAATAGCTACTGACACAATCCTGTTTCAACTGATAGATGACCTTGAACACAAAGATGTCTATGAGATCTGATGAATGTGTGAGCAGATTCCTTCACACATCCATCTGTCCTTTTTCATTCCATGTCATCTGAACCTCATGTGTCCAGCTTGTGTCTTTCACTGTCAGCTTTGAGAAAAGAAGATGGCCCAGGGGTGAGCCCTGAGGTACATTGTTCAGAGTTTATTTTGAAATTGTTGCTCCTTCCATTATATTACTGCTCACAGAGTGGGAATCATCATTGTCGTAGACGTAAAGATGCTTGGGGACCCTGCGTAAGTCATCTTTCCATTCCACTTCTAGTGTACTATTTCTCTCTGGCCCGATTTACACCTGGTGTTAATATTAATCTCAAGTAATCCAATCATAAGTGCTTTGTACTAAATAACCGGGCATAAACGGGGTCCAAAACACTTTGCGATCCAGTCACTCATACAACACTAAGTAAATATAGTCAATTTTGATTTCACTGGTTGCAATACCAGGTGTAAATTTGGCTCTTTTTCTGTCTGCCTGACTCTCTCTTTCTCCTTATTGAATTTTCTCATTACTTCATTCCTCATTTCACTTTACATTGTCATATTCCAATCGTTTTTTCATTCTTGCCATCTCGTGTCAAGAAATTATTATTACAGCACTTCTTGCGGGAAACTAAGTTTAGAATGGCATGTGTCAACACATAAGAGTGTTTTCCAGGATTTTTCAGCAATTATAGACTTCTGTGATAAATTGTCATGTTGTATTAGAATGGACTACCTGTCCTACTGATCAGCTAAGAAGATGTTATTTGTTTCCTGTTTAACTGTACATATGAACAAGCTGTTTGTGTCGGACTATTGCGTGTTGTCGCTCTACACTGCACTTCAAACAATGCATACAGCACTGAGCATTAGTGGCATCAAGCACTGAAACAGCGAACCAATATACTCCATACTCTATACAGTAAAACATACTGGGCAGGGTGGAAAACATAGCAATTTTTTTTAGCTTTTGATGTCTTTCCTACAGATATATCAATATTGTTTAGTATGTTGGTATGTTTTTTTCTTCTTCTAAAAATCTATATTGTTTTGCTTTTGATGTTTATACTCACACATTCACAAGACAAGGAAGAATCATGTCACTTTAAAATTAAACCGATTACATTTATGATGTCTTTATGAAAGTTTAAAGGATCAAAGTTGGACTTTCAATGGAGTGACAGAAATTCCTCAGGTTTCATTAGAAATATCTTCATTTGTGTTTAAAAGATCAATGATTGTCTTATGGGACCATGAGAGTGAGTTGTTGATGATAATATGTTCATTCTTGGGTGAGCTATCCCTTTAACTTCATTCAAATATTTAAGATATTCACTCCATTGCTTAAAAAATCAAAAGCAAAATAATCACAAATATATCATTAATATAGTTGTAATATTATGCATCCTGATATATGAATGTATGCTTTGCACAGAACTTGCTGGAAATTCTTTCATTGCTCTTTAAGGTCCTTTCCCGTGACTCACATCAGTGTCATACGCCTCTTTGATTTCCAGAAGCAAAAATGTTGCAGATAATGTTACTATGTATTCATTTGCATAGGCTGTTTATTTGTGTATAGTATTATGATCATTCTCTTATTGGTGTGATCTGTTTTGTACCATACAACTTGAGATCAGTGCGTTGTCATATATCAGTGTATCTTCCACTAGTTGCTTTAATTTTCTTGTTTCCACAGAACTCTGGGAACGAAGAGTTACCGAACCCAGCTGACTATGTGAGCTGCCATCACCCAGGCAACCAGGAACAATTTGTTGAACCTCCACCTCCTTCTGCCTACCCCCCTGTTACCTTCCTACCCCAGAAACCTTACACCCAGCACCCTACTAATACCCCCATGTACACGTTCCAGCCCAACGCTGCCCCTCCCGGCCCCCGACCTCCGTTTAACTACCCCAAAGAGCAGTCCGTCTAGACCCATGACTGTCTGAGTTGGAAGACGCCCCATTGCCCCATACAGGATAGCCATTACGCGTCACACCTGGAGAGAACAACACTTCCTTCCTCATTACTGTTGTCCTGCGCTGGCCACATCAGGATGCGGACGGTCTCTCGGAACAGTGAATAAAAATGTCAGTAGTTTGTGGACCTGAAACCGTGTGTGTTGTGCACTGCATGTTTCACTATGAGGCCGTGGTTAGGACCCCTAGTCTTGTGCTGTAAATATAGAAACACCGCACCACAACTGTATACCCTCCCTCCCCTCACAACAGCACACCTCACTTCTCCTGAACACAGGGTATCAGCCTTCACTCTGCCTAAACCTGTCTTAGATCTTTCCCTCCATTATTTAAATTCTGCCAAGTGTCTGACCATTGACAGTGTTTCAAGAAATTGTCACCCAAAAGGGAACGTTCTGTCATTATTTATGCACGCTCATGTCATTTTAAAGCATATGTTGGTATTTTTTTTCTAGAGCATAAAGATGAATTTTTGAATAACCTTCTCGCAGCTCTTTACTGGGAAACGGTTCAAAGTAATTAAGTCTGTCAGGTTCCAAAAAGGACAACAAACTTCACAGAAGTACCATAAATGTCATGTGGACCAGTTTTATGGTTCTTTTATATAGTTTTTTGTCCTTTTTAGATCTTGTATGGAAAAAGAACCACATTAATTATATTTAAAGGGCCCCAAACTCCTTAAAAGTACCATTAATGTCGTATGGACCAGTTTTAGGGTACTTTTCGGTTATTTTTTGACCTTTTTAAATATTGTATAGAAAACTGTGCAAATGATATTTGAAAGGTATTCAGTCTCAATAGATGTACCATAAGTGTCATATATTTATTTTTTAGTGAAAAGGGGTTCTTTAGATTTTTTTAAATGTTCTTCCCCAAACGAAGTAAAATTGGTATTTAAAAAAAGGTCCTGAACAGGAATTTTGGGAACGCCAAGAATGCCTGAATTCGTGGCATTAGGTGAAAACCTCTGCTATTTGGGGTGTGTGTGGAAAAGAACTGCGTGAAGAATATTTAAGAGTGTTTTTTTTATTTAAGAGTTTTAAATGAATGCATACCAGTTAATCACTGAGGTTAGTAATAATGACAGAACTGTTTCTTTGTCATTGTCACCTTTTTGCTTTTTTGCTTTTTCCTCTTTCAGTGAGTTCTGTTTTATCGATTGCTACACATTTGTGTGTTACTCTTTTATTCGTCAAATTATATTTTGCTTTCTTCTTGTTGTTGTACATCTTTAGTTTGAGTGCCCCTGTCAAATATAAGATTTTTAGTTCTCTCATGACATTTTGTCAAATTTACGGCAATGTCCAACACCCTTCCTGATCTGCTGCACAGAATTACATGGGAATTGCAGTGCCCTTATTCTCAATAGTACCGATATACCAAATATCAATACAATATTATTCATACTACTCTAAAAGTGAAATGTTCCCTCTGCTCTAAGGAAAAATTCAAAGGCCTCTATTTCACTCCTCTTCATAAGATATCGCTGAACAATGTCACAAATAAAAACTTCTTTTTTTGATGACAAGAACACTTTCATTTAATTTGCTTGTATTACCAAGAAATCAGCATTCTATGTTGTGCTTCCACACACATGTTTACTTGGTATTATCAAATGTTTAGAGGCAGGGGTGGCCCAACTTTCCTGAGGCCGGTGTCCGGCAAGTTTAGCTCCAACTTGCCTCAACACACCTGCTGGTAAGTGCTTGATTAGCTGGTTCAGGTGTGTTTAATTGGGGTTGGAGCTAAACTCTGCAGGACACCGGCACTCCAGGACCGAGTTTGGGCACCCCTGGTTTAGAGAGATAAACAGATACTTTTTAATCAGGACACTCATCCAATAAGTTTCAAGCGATCCTTATAATCGTAACTCTCGTGTATCCATTTCTTTTAAATCTTGTTGTTAAAAGATAATGTGTTTTATTTCCGTTGCTGCTGTATTCATAAGTTGTCCTCAAAAATGCATGTGTTTCTGTACAGTCCATGTCTTTAATTTTCATCATCCCTGAATAGCTTTTTGTTAAAACTAATATTAATGTCCCATTTAGTTACACTGGTTGACCTACCCAAAACCTTTTCAGGGACAATCCACAACTTTCTTCCTCATTAAGCTATTTTTGAAAGAAAAGCATATGTTGATGTATTTTTTTAGAGAACAATCCTCAATATGCTCTTACCGTCTAGAACATAGTCAGCATTATATTCAGCCCTGAAACCTTTATGAAGAGCCAATAAAAATCACTGCTGCCCTCTTTACAACCCCAACCAGACCTCTTCAAAGAATGAGATCATCTAACAAGAATGAAGCTCATGTTGTTAGGCCATGTCAAATGTACATGCTGAAAAAAAAAATGCTCAGTGTTTGTGCTCAATGTGAAAGTTACAAGTGATAAAAGCGAAACCCTTAAAGTTGTTCTGGATTGGTTTTAAAAATGTATTTTTGCAGTGGTTTATGGGATAGGTTACAATTTGTGAAGCTACCTACTGTGCACACCTTTATGTCTGGCATTGATTTGTATGTGTGTACTAATGTAGCATTAGAATTATCTGTGGTTACTGGGTCGCATTGCTGGAAAGGAATACCTGTCCCCATGTCACATATTTTGGATTATTGCTGCCACTTGTATTATTATTATTATTATTATTATTCAACACTGAAGATCATGCATTGTTTGTCACTAGTTGAGTTTTCTTTGTTGTCCTACTGCCTCGGATAATTTGAAATAATATGTAAATTGTTTTTCTTTTCTTCTGAAATTGTTATATTATTTTACTTCAATTATATGTTTGCAATCCTGCCGAGTTTGTTTTTTTACACGTAAGCTGTACTTTTTGTTAATATTTTCTAACACATGCAATGTATATATTATATCTTCATGTTTGTAAAGGAAAATCATCGTCCGAGTCATCATGAACACATGAACTCAATCATCGTATGTGTCACTGCTATTTATTCTTCCATATGTGAAGCATTATGACTTTTTTGTCTTTTTTTACATGGGGATTATGTTTGGTGTAAAAATGTACTTTATGTGCCAGATGTGTGAAACAAAACTCATGCAGATGAACATTAAACCTCACAAAATCAAAAAAAAAAAAAAAAGAATTTGGTTTGAAATTTACTGTGGAGCGTCTGTGAAACTAAACTGTATTTTGCTGAAAGCTTTATTCGCAAAACTATACTTTTGAAATCAACTAGTTGGTGAGTTGCCATAACAACTAGTTGACTAATTGTCTTGAAACTATGTTGGTCCTGGATTCACCTGACCTCGAAAATAGCTTGATGGAACCTGGCGAAACTCTTTAAAAGTTTAGCTATTTTTAGCTTACTCGGCATTTTCTAAAAACAAAAAATACCATGCCTCATAGTGACCTGAAAACAACAGCAGTATTAAACTAAATATTTATTGAATGTTGTTGAACGTCACATAAGGACTTCTGGGAAAACCTCTGCATGAAGGCACTTGGAAATATGTTTTTTTTTAAATGCTACAATGAAATTGACAATAAAAGTGTCTAAATAAACTGATTTACTAAATAAATTAGACTTGAGAGAGAGAGAGCATTTTAGGGTCAGGTTTTTAAGATCACCCTAACTTACATCTTCAGTTATTCTCCACTGAAGCAATGTTTGTTTTCCAAACCAGCACATAGATCTCATTATTAAGTGGAACTTAAGTGCATCATTAGAGAGCTGTGATATCTAAACAAGCTGAAAAAAAGCTTAAATGTGACCCTGGACCACAAAACCAGTCTTAAGTCGCTTGTATATGTACATAGCCAAATATAGATTTTCCTTTTATTCCAAAAATCATTAGGATATTAAGTAAAGATCATGTTCCATGAATATATTTTGTAAATGTTCTAATGTAAATATATTAAAACTTAATTTGTTATTAGTAATATGCATTGCTAAGAACTTAATTTGGACAACTTTAAAGGCGATTTTCTCAGTATTTACGGTATATATATTTTTTTGTGCATCCCCCCATCAATTCCAGATATTTCCAACAGTTGATCTCCGGCCAAATGTTGACCTCATAACAAAACCATACTCATTGAAAGCTTTTTATCAGGCTTCAGAAGATGTTTAAAGCTCATTCGATCCGTTGACCCTAATGACTGGTTTTGTTGTCGCAGGGTCACAAATGTTTTGCCAGTAGCCTGATTCTACGTCTGTATCTTCAATAGTTCCTCTCTCTGACATAAAAATATACTAGGGATGCACCGATACCGATACTGGTATCGGGCCCAATACTGAGCTCATGTACTCGTACTCATACTCATTAAAATGCCCCGATACCAAACGCCGATACCACACAGCATGTGATAAGTGCCATATTCAGACAATGAAACACCGACAAAAGAACAACAGACAGCAGAATGGAGTTTAAGGATGTCTACTACGAAGTATATGTATGCAATGAATATAATGTTAAACATTCAGTATTAACGCCTGTATAGCTGATGTGCGCGAGCTGATAAACAAAGCACGCTGAGTGGATTGAGCGCGCGGCGGCGCAGATACGCGAGTTTGTCGAGTGAATATATCTTTCTCACAGACATCACTGGAAAGTTTGTAGTTCGGTCAGATATGTCAAAAACAAGTAAACCAATGCACATGTTACTTAATGGTAGGGAGACAGAGAGAGAGAGAAAGAGAGAGCGCGCACGCAATTTTGTTGTGTGATCTTTGATGTTCACTCACTTGCATCATTTGGATTAAAACTAAATCTTAAATAAGACCATTTATAGGGGCATTCTCTATATAAACATTTATTTTCAACCTTAGGCATACACGACTTTCTGGCGAAAGTGAATCTAGCAGCTTGTGTGAAATGCGCTATAGGCTGTACTATTCTGCATCAGTACAAATACGTGCACGCGTTGCGCGTGTTTTGCTTGCTTCATGAGTGTTTCTGCATTATATGAGTGGCTTTGGAATATAAATCGCAGCACGTTTCAGATGAAAAAATGCGACTTCTATTTCTGAAATATCACAGTTAGGAGATTTATAACGAGTGGTTCCCTGCGTTATTACAGCAAAGCGTGTGATTACAGAACTAAGCCGCTGCAATATAGCAGCTCTAATTCTATTAAATTAAAGATGATGTACCACAGAGCAAAAAATGAACAGTGAAAGTAACAAAAACTTGTAAAATATATTTTAATGGGCATAATTAAGTGTGAAAATAACCGAAGGATATACAGTCAAACCAAAAATTATTCAGAGACCAGATATAATTTGATATTTTTTTACTAGTGGGTGCAGGACACTATAGTTCATTTATGTAAGTGAGGATAGCAAAATAAAGTAAACTGTGACAAATCATACCAAAAAATTCTTCATACCGTGGACTACCAGTAAAACTGATACAAATTTGGGACCAAAATTATTCAGACCGAGTCTGGGAAAAAAAAAAAAAAGTTCAAGTTTGCATGAAGCTGGGTGACAGCATGCCCAGGAGACTACAGGCTGTCATTGAGGCTAAGGGTTGCCCGACTAAGTATTGATAGTTGTGTAAATACTGTCATAATAACAGCTGTCTGAATAATTTTTGGTTGATTGTAATCTATTACATACCTTTCTATCAAAGTTATCTAACATTATCAAGCTGAATTTGTTCTGACACAGTTTAACTCTGAGTTCTTGTCATATTTTATTACCATTTTCTAAACTATAGTGAATAAACTGTGATAATGTGAGAAATGTTGAAGGTTTCTGAATAAATTTTGGTTTGACTGTATCTATTTGATAAATTAAGTTAACCAACTAACATTATACATACTCTTTTGGTTTCTGTACCCAATATTTAAAACATTTACAAATAATAAAAATATTGGTATCGGTACTCGGTATCGGCAAGTACCAAAAGTTCGTTCGGTGCATCCTAAAAATTACTGTCACGCTAAATTGATTTGAAAATACTTGTCTCAAAATATCATAATTTAAAAAAAAACTATATTTTGATACAATGTTATTATGCTACCAGAACAGCTAATGCTCTCTGATGAAAATTAATTTTCCTTCACGACATCTGCTTAACCCAAAGTTCTCCTTTACATAACTGGAAAATTAATATAGTCTATGTTTGAATGCAAGTGTACGTCAGTACTCTGATCAGTGGTATAAATAGACTGTGCCTTGAACATTATCAAGTTTTGTCGTAACCTGTAGCCAATGTACATGCAACAATATGTCTAAATAATATTTTGGACTGAAGGACATCATTCAGAATTTATAGCTCGAAAGGCATTAATTTTCATTTGATTGGGAAGGCAGGATGATTTTCTCCATGACTGTGATATGCCATTAAATCCATCACAAAGCTGTTTTTTTCCCCCGTGTCTGATTGGGCATTTGGTGGTAGTGCTAAATACCACACTGTGGAAATTGTTTCCTGTCCCAAATCCTGTTATGGCACTTTTTGACAGCTGACAGTTGTGTTTTATGCATACTGATTCAAAATATTTATTCACCACGCTATCAAACCTCGAAACACCATAAATCAAAATATATTGGAGGAGACGTGCCTCCCTCAGTGGAGTCAATAGTGGATGTGGCCCTGTTTATATCCTTTCAAAAAGACCATGAAATCAAATTGGAGAATGCAAGTGTGCTTTAAAGGGAATACATATGTTCACCAAAATGAATACTCTGTCTTCACTTAAATGTAAACCTGTAGAACTGTGAAACGAACACACACACACAGAGACAGCCAGATATTATACATGAATGGGGTCAAATGTTGTTTTTGATCTCATTGACTTTTCATTGCCTGATAACAACACTTAAATACAGTCTTCAAATTGGCAGCTAAACTTGATATTTAATTACATGCTCTCTCTCCGAGTCACTGTCACTGACTGTTTCCAAGCATGAGCAAACCTTCCAAGGTGTAGCAAAACAAGAGTGTAACACCATAATAATTTGATATTATATTACATTATTATTTTATTATTGATTATTATATTATGGTTATGGACGTCAATGGAGATATGTATTGAGCTATGACTCAACGTTGCTTTTGTCAGAAATGTGTGGGAAAGCTTATCATTTAATGAACTGATAGCATATCTTCTAACATTTGTTTTGGATTGATCAATTTTTCGAGTAGAAAATGTTGTATTATAAGATAGGTCATGTAATTTGGGACAGGTAAAGCATTTATAGCACTATTCCGCCGTCTCTGTGCCCGCCCCTTTTCACACTACTGCGCATTGTCTTCAGTCTTCCGTTTGTATTTACACAGTGTGAAGGTAAGTTAGTATGAATTGATGAATGAACCGCACATTTTAAAATCGGACATTAATTCACATGATAATATTCGTTAACTCTACAATAAGTAAATCCACTTCAGCTAATTCATCTTCAACAGTGACTCTATAGAGCTACTGCAAAAATGGAAGTTCAAAGACTAAAGATGGTTGCATACTTGTTTCTCTGAAGCAAAAGATCTATTCGCATCACAGTATTTGACTTGCACAATTCTGACAGAAATTCAGTGCCAATGTTACGAGATTTTCAACCCAATCTCACAGCAATTTGTACATATTTGGCAAGTTGGCTAATTCGTATGAATTCCTACAACCTCACTCGTACGATTTCATATGAGTTGTAAAAAAAATTACGTGTTTTACGAGGTGGCAAATTCTTAGGAATTTGTACGTCGGACCACACCTAACCCCGCCCCTAAACGTCACAGAAATTGTACAAAATCATACGAGTGAGGTCGTACGAGTCAGCCACCTTGTAAAATACGTACGAACTGGCCGTGAGATAGCGTTGGATTTTCGGTTTCTGAGATTTTCGGTTTCAATGGGCGGAGCATACATGAATATTCATGAGTTTCTGGGACAGGTACGTGAAAATGACAATTTTAGTTAACGCTGTATCTCAGCAGGTTTAACAGAATATTTCAAAAAAGGTAAATATATTTCCATCCCAAAATACAAATTCAATAGTGATTCACATTCAAAATCCAGGAAAATGTAAGGCATGCGATTAATAAAGTAAAGTTTTCCTGAATTTTAAGTATGAATTCTTGTTACAAACTAAAAATATGTATGCACCAAAACAAGACAACATAGGAGACAAGAGATTGTGATGTAAATGTCCTTGTTGAATCTGCTGTATAAAAATATGACATAATAAGCTATTCTTCCCTAGATCTTAAATTACTTTCTACACTTGATCGGGCATTTTGATTCAGATGTTTTTTTTTTTTTTTTTTTTTTTTAAGAATATGTATACTTTTGTTAGACAAAAGACGTGAAAGAGACACCAATGTGATTAAATACATAAAAAAATTGTCAGTAAATACATTTATAATGTTACAAAAGATTTATATTTCAATTAAATGCTATTCTTCTGAACGAGTCTCTAAGTTTTCAATCTTATTGATGAATCCTGTCGCTGTATAATGGTTTCCACACTTCATTAAGCTGTACAACCATTTTCAACTGTGATAATAATGCAAATCAGCACATCCGAATGAATTCTGAAGGATCGTGTGACACTAAAGACTAGCGAAGATCGAGATCTTACAATCACAGAAAACTGCGTGTTCTTTTAATTTTTAAATTTGTTAATTATTAAAATGTTTATGTAATAACATATAATTTGATTTTACTGTATTATTAAACCCTTTATTTTTTGATTTCAGTTTCAGTTAACCATCATTTTTGGTGCATCACTGTAGTCACAACCGCTGCTTGTACTTTTCAAAAGATGTAGCATATTATTTAGAAACATTATCAACCATCAGAACCTGAACAAAGTGCAGGACCTCAATAATATATTGTCTTAAAAAGATCCAGACATCTTTGAAACATTGCCCATATTAAGAGCTATGGCATTAGTGGACGACCTGCTCAGTAAGGCACAACAACAATCCACCTCAACAAAATGGGTTAATGCCCACAGTAATTTGTCTGGACCTAATCAACAACAATAAAAACTGTGTACAGAGCCACATTTGGGTGAGTTGACAATGGGCAGGCCATAGAACAACCTGACCGTTGAATGCACAAATACATTGCCGACTTCAGCGCACGGAGGTTCTTAGCCAGAGAATGGAGGCCAAAACTTCAATACTCTATACAGATGCCTACATGATTGAACCATGCAGTCCTGTCAAAGCTTAATTGCAACACAAGCCTTAAACGTCGACAAATCTCTAAGGTGCCTTAACATTTAACTCACCTGACTAGAGTTATTGTATATCTTTCTTAGCTTTAGCAAATTTTTTCTTTCAAACTAACGACTAGCTTGATCTTAAGTTCTTGCAAAACACTGAGAAAAAAATAAGAAATAGTTCACCCAAAAACTGAAATTTTGACACATTGCATTCTAACCCCATAATTTTCTTTATTCCATGAAACATGTTTCTCCAAACAATGACGGTGGATGGCAATTCAGAATATAAAGCCATATTATCATTAAAAAAATCATATAAATAGTGTTATGATGTCCAATCTGGGAAGACAACTAAAAAAATAGCATAAACTTTATTTTAATGTTTTGAGTGAACTTTCCTTTATTTAGAAGCCGGTCCAGCCTCACTCAGATTAAAAAAAAAAAAGATGAAGAAAAGGAAATTGTCACATTAATTTTCTTTCATTTTTTTTATGACTTGGGCTAAAATCTCTTATAGAACTTCGCACCCCCCTGAAACTAGAAACCATGCAATAAACCATCATTCATACAAACGATTTAGAGCATCACACAGCAAAAGAAAGCCCTTTTGCCTACATTTTCCCCTCTTGTCCCTACCCACCTCCCTTCTCCTTCTTCCTCACCAGTCTTAGGTTCTCTAAAAGTTTAACTCATAGGGCCAAATTGTTATAAAGTATTTATAATGCTTGCTAACCTACAGAAATGTTCTTGTGAATTCAGTGTTCGTCCCTAGTACTGCAAATGTAAAATGGTCTGTTCATAACAGCAATGAGTAGTGATGCCTCATAAGACTTAAAACGCTTGTTTCGTTTTTCTGCACTAGAGACTAGCTTCCTCCTTCCTCTTTACAATGAAGATATACGGTTCCGCGTGAAAAGTCCCATTAAAAGGTGGTCAGGCACCTCTGGGGCATGGACGACAAAGCGCAAATTTTTTCCCGAGATCTTCCTTTGACACTCAGATAAGAGATCAGTGGGACTCTCACACATCGCTGTTCCCATTTCCACTCTCGCATCCACTTTCCTCGGTAGTTTTAAAAACCGCTTTTATTGAAGCTCAGAAAGAATCGGTTTGGAATTACCAGTTTAGGGCTAATAGTGTGTCTAAGTCACCTGCGCCTGTCCCGCAACAAGATGCAACGATACAGACAGCCTGCTTCTACAATTGCGCTATCTGCCATCCTTAGCCATAGCCACACCATGAGATCAGCTGCACTATTAGATGACTGTCGACTCGAAGAGGACAGTACATTTAAGCTCACAGAACGTGCAAACGCACCAAACGCGATTAACGCTAGTATCCCCCGCTTTGCGATCCTACTTATACCACTTGTAGTGGTAGAGTTGTGTATAAACACACTAGGGCTTCATTTCGAATTGCCTTCCTGTGAGCCTAACATATCGAATGGCCTGCGAGTGGTCGTTCTGAGCGTCAATGGCGCGAAATCCATTTCATTCAAGGGCCGAAAGGGGGAATGCTGGGATGGCAGAAATAAGCTAACACATTTACTGTCGGAGATTGTGTGTCATCCGTGCCGCATTAAGGTGTAACATATTGGCCGATTATAATGGGTTCTGTTGTCTACAGTCGCATTGCGCCACTCGCGTCCAGTCTAAACACGGGGTGAAATGACCAAAGAGCTCCATCCGTGAGTGGGGGGGTACGTGAACGACGGATTGCCATGTGAAACAGGGCAGTAGATGCCGCTTTTTCAGAGAGACCGACAGTACGACGATGCAGTGCTGCTCTGAGCAGATCCAACAGCATTCGCAACACATAAGTGTGAGTAAATGTGCTTCTACCACTATTGCATTGTCTGCTCCAGATCGTTTGATATATGAGTATTTACATGTTTTCAACCCAAATGACCCATGTTGTTTTCAGAGTAGGTCACAGCAGCATCCATCTATTAGTTTAATAAGCAAAACTGTTAGCCAATCACAGCAGCGGGCGTTTACTTGTCAGTCAGGATAGAAAATAGTCTATTACTTCTAAATTATGTTGTTGTTTTTTTGTTTTGTTTTCTTTATGTAAAATCACACTAACTTTAGAAGTGAACCTCAGAGAACATTATAAAATAATAATAAAAAATGTAGTTCACGACCACTTTAAGATTTATTATCTGGAATTTATGACTGATTTTTTATTTATTTATTTTTTATCTGGGCATTTACACAAAACTGGAAAAGAGTAGGCTAATGCTTTGGGATTGTGTAACCAGAAACCTATACTGTATGGAGCTCAAAATTAATTAATTTATAAGCAAGCTAATTCACATTCACAAAATAAGATTCACAAATGTGTTGCACAATTCACAATAAGTATGTTTGCACATAAATGATTCTATGTCTAGAAATTGATTGTTGAATCTATATTTTTAAATTGCCATGTTTAAAGGGAAACTGCCTCGCTCATGGATGTTGTGAATCTGCTAGGTGTCATTGCCCAGGGGCACCGAAGAGTTGTAATCCACCACTGGCTGAGTGAACCATTGATGTGGTTTCCTGCAAAATAAATAAAATATCTGACACTTGTGGAATAACCTGCTGAAAACTTTGGTTGAAGTCATTGCTGTCAAATACAGTGCCAGTTACTAAATCAATCACATGGCGCTTTCAACAAATATGTATACCTACACTGGTGTCCCTTTTTATTTCAAAGCTTTATAGTCACTAATATTATGTTTTTTGTAAGAAATAGTAGATGTTTTATTATCCTACATAAAATTACCCTAGCATGAAAAGTAGCTAGTATTAGCTAGTATACATACAATGTCTCAATCATCCCTAATTATGGCCTGTAACGTTTTATTTTAAATTTTTTTATAACTAGTTGAATAGATATTTAATTCATTGTAGTAAACATAATTTTCAAAAAAAAAATAATAATAATAATACTAAAAGATCTGCAAATTCATACCTTTTTAATGTAATATTTATGTATTTGTTCATCAAAATTGTAATCAAAATTTTGTACACACATTCCACAAAACATCAGCGTGTTGACACTTTGCAGGCATGATTATGACCCTAACATTAGGAAAGAACAGCATAGGTTACCCAAAATGTCAGAGCTAAAAAAAAAAAATTTAAATCAACATGGGTTATAATAACCCACAAAGAGGGTGAATTAACAAAACAATATATTTGGCAAATTCCAAACTGAAATGAGCATCCCTATGACCGAAGGGCCCTTGAAGTGAGTTCTTTGAAGGATGTAAGGCATCAAATTTGATTTTATTTTATTCAAATTATTGTTTTCTAATTGTGTCTTAATTACTATTGAACATTTTCTAACTAAACTTGCATAAACTTGCTTATACTATCTCTTAACCTTCTGAAATCATATTTCTATTGCTGACAAAACAATATTTTGTATTACATTAAAATAAAGACAAATTGAATTATTCTACGTACATTTGCATGTGAATTCGTAATCAACTTTGCTTTAAAATGCATTGCGAGAACTTCTAACCCAAGATCACAAAAGGAAATCACTTCCTTGATGTGACCATCGCATGTTCCTTTTACTAATGGATAGGGATGGGCGGATCGATCCTAAAGTATCGATACTTTTGATACTGATGTTGTATCGAATGGACCGATCCGCACATAAAAATGTCGATTCTAAAGTGAAGATTACAAAAATGAACCATGGTTTTATTACAGTAACCACAGTATTTGTAGTAAAACTGCAGTTACCGCAAATTTATTTATGGTAATAATATATAAATAATAAATATTGTAGACTTATGTGACACCGTGTTTATTTTTCATGAGGTACCCACAAGGGTGCACCTTTGTAACTTATCTACCCTTAAAGCATGCATACTTGTGGTTGTATGGTACTAATATATGCTCCCTTTTAGGGGTATAGGTGCACCTTTGCGGTCACTGCTCCAGTAAAGGGCTAAAATGCAATTTTAGTATATTTTATTTCTGACAGTGTAAACAAAAAAAGGCCTATGAAATGTTAAAAAAACATGGCTTTAAATATCTAATATTTAGTGAGTATAATTACTGATTATATTATTTTAATAATTAAAAAGATCAGTTTAGTTTAGAGGTATCGTATCGGTATCGATATCAACGATACTGGGCTTAAAAATATCGGTATCGGATCGAAAATAAAATAAGAGGTAATGACCATCCCTACTAATGGACTACTGGAAGGGCCCTTTGTAAAGGGATTCAGTTGTTCACTTTCTTTTGGAAAGTCCGTGCAAATGTGTCCCCTTCCCAAAGTGCTTTTAAAGGGTGCAAAATAGCTTTTTGGAATTCGGTGATTGTTCCCTATTTTGTTAATGCGTGGTTTTTCTATCTTAAAATTGTGACACCAAGAGGTAAGATGTTTTGGACTCTAAAACAAAGGAAATGGCAGCATGTTCATTTTCTAATTTGTTTTTGAAAGTATTGACTGCATTCGATATTCAATATTAGGGCTGCCCCCTGATAGTCGACTAATTGTTAGTCGACCAGAAGAGGCTTGGTCGACCAAAATTGTATTAGTCGCTTAGTTGCAGAAAAAAAAAAAAAAGGCAGGACATCCAAATGCTCACCTATCATTCATCGACCTCAAATATGGCTTATCATCTGAAATATGTAAGTATTAGCAACTTTACAAATTCTCAAACTTTAGCAAATTCAGTGTCTGTGCGGAGTGGAGCTGAACAGCAGCGCACGCTCACTGCAGGACAGATGGAGGTGCCGCTGTGCTCACTTGCTCTTAAAATACTGGTCATTTTTGCTCATACAGATAAGAGTAATACGTCTTTCAAATCTGTAAAGACTACGTTTATTTGTGTGCACTCACAATAAAAACAAATCACACTTTTGTGAAATAATGAAAGCAAACAGGTGGCTTTATGCGTCCGTTCTCTATGTGAACTGACGGTGCGAAACCCGTGATACTGTACCTTACGGACATGAAAAATATATCTATAGAGAGTGAAATGTCTACTTTCAAAGGAACCAATTCAAATGGAAAAACAAATATTCTCAGATTATGTAATCCATATGAAACATGCATACAGGCGCAGCAGTACTGCTGAGATGACGAGTCAGTGTCGTCGACTTCATCTCTTAAACCGAAAACAAAGAAAGCACTAGTTTATAAAATTATTAAAATGTTAATGTAGTCTCCTTACTGTTTTTCACTGACACATTCATAACCATTACTTCTGTTGGTGCGCTGTGGCAAGTTTTATGCGTGTGCTTGAGCGCTTATTGGGCTATGTAGGCAATTAAAAGCTCATTATTATAACTTAAATTGTTTATTAATAAACATGTGATTAGTCGACTAATGCTTAAAATGAACGACTACTAGTCGACCATAAAAATCCTTCATCGAGGACAGCCCTATTCAATATTGACTGCATTTCGATAATGTCCAAGTTTTTGTCAGTCGAAATCATTGAACAAATATTTATTATCTGTTATCATTTCTAAAGTATATAATGCTTAGAAAGCCTACGGCCCAATTCCCTGGGCTCCAACATCCTGTGACCCTACATCGGACAAACACTTTAGAAAATAGATTAATGGATGAATGGATAAAGTTTATAAAGTGTAAATATAAAGTTCCTCAGTAGCTTCAAAGCAAGTTCCCAAACCATTTGTTATGCTAAACATCAATGTTCATCTACTGTTAATTGTTAAAAAATTACTGTCACGCAAATGTTTTCAATCTGCTCAACAGCACAGATAATATTTAGTTCCACCTAATGAGGTTGATGATTATCATTTTCTGCAGATAATTGCCTCTTGCCCTGACCATTGTGTAATTATATATATATTATTATCATATATATATATATATATATATATATATATATATATACACTACTTTTAAGCCCTTTTTTGTAGACAGAGTCCACAAAAGCTCCACATTTTCAGACAAAGACAGTGAATGATGAACCCTTTATATTGGTATTGATTTTATGTGTTGTGTTTAAACTATGATTGTATTATTTAACCCCTGTATGTTTATTGCTATACGTGTCTGAACAGATTAGGTTGAAGTGTCTGTGCTGAAGACTTTGGTCTTTATTTCTTTCTAGACTGAACTTATCTCGGGGTCATCATCAGTACAATGGATGATTTTGCTGAAACAAAGATTTAAAACATAGTTTTTTCCACACACTGCTTTCTTTGCTCAATTAGTTCATATCTGCAGCATTAACATTGAGTTCATTGCAGACTGAGCCAAAGAGGTAATGTGGAAATCCTCCTGCTGATAAGAGTTTAATTTGCCACCATCGGAAAGGAAACGGGGAAAGAAACACATAATCACATTATTTCATGAATTACTTGTCTTGTGTAGTGAGATCTGTGGCCTTGTTCAGCTCAGGTTTTAATACAATTATCCCTAGCTTAAGAAATGGGTGAGAATGTGAATATTTCAAGGACATTGTTCCTTGTTGGGTCTGTTTTTAGTTCTACCAGTAGAGACTGTGGGTGGAAGAAAAGCATTAAACTCTAGCTAAAGGTAAAGCACTACTCTCAATAGTTGACAGTGAATGCACTGGCTGCTGAACACTGTTAATCTCATTAAACCAAAGTAAACTGAAAGTCAAGTAGCTTCATGCCATTCCGTCAGAGTGTGTCGAAAGCTTCAACTCCAATTCGTTAAAAAAACTAAATCCATTTAGATCAGTGATTCATCCTGTGCTTCATCTAACAAACTTCAAAATAAACTTAAAGGGAGAGTTGTCTCATGTCATTCCTCAAGGAACACATTTACAAGAATATTCACACAGCTCTTTTCAATACAGTGACAGTTTACAGCGACCATGTTTGTTGAGCTCAAAAAGGACATTACGTGCAAAAAAATAAATAAAAAATCACCATAAAAGTAGTCGATATGATTTGTATGCTACATTCCAAGTCTCCTGAAGCCATGCGAATGACAATCTGTTATTCACTGATACGTTTTTTACTGATAATGTTCACCTCCTTTATAGATCTCTTCGCCATTCCTGTTTAGATTTAAAATGCAACATTGATATGTTGCACAATTCCTTACGTCATTGAAGTCAAACAACATAACTTGTATTTTATGTTGTAGCATAACACAGTATGCAAATTTTATGCTAAGCAAAAGCAGGCAGCCGTCTCGGGCCTTCAGAATCCAAGGGCCCCATATAAATACAAATTAGAAATTCAAATGGATGACAGATAACATACCATTGTTGCAAAACCCAGTTATTTTCAGCACTGTTAATGCAATTTCAAAGTTTATACACAGCTGCTGGGGGAAGAGTCTCTCTCTTTGTGATAGTTCAGTCAGTATATCAAGAACTCGATCTAATTTGATATAATTTTCACTAATTTTCTTTCTTAAAATAACAAACTGAATGCAAAAACGAACCCACTATGTTATAATAGGATAATACATATCAGGCAAATATTTACATTAAAATGAATCACGATTGTTTTTAATATAATATAAATATAATGATTGTGGTACATATAAAATCAGGGTGGTATTCCTACCCTGGAGTATCATCTAAGGATATCTAATTTGGATAGATATTACGTAATTATTATTTGTGGTTTGTTATTTTTGTTATGATTTAGTGTTGCCTTACCATATTGCCAAAGATGTTGAAAGAATCACGTTCAGTGTCTCACCCATGGACAACGGCATTATTAGACTAGAGCCCTGAACCTAAAAGAACGATGCAATATACAAATTCATATACTGAATGCTCCTTTTAATGAGTTTACACCTACCAAAACTGATAATATGTTTGCAAATGGTATAGACGTCGCCAGACTAAATGACAGCAGAGAATAACACTGTGAAAGTTGAACAATAGAGAGAGGGAGCTCAAGGAAAATAAATTAATTTGGGAAACTCTAGGTCCACAGTCTTCAGCGACAATGTTTTCTGTTTGGGAGCCCCATGGCGTGTGTCGTGTTTGTTTGGTGCCAATATGCTCGCTCCGGTAATTGTCTTGCCACGGCCATCGTTACCTCAGTTATTGTTTAAGTTGCTCCACCTGTGTCTCCCTCGCTGGCCTCCTCATTTGGTTTCCTATTTATTCTCCCGGTGTCTGTAATCCTGTGCTGATCCGTCGTTTTTTTCATTGTGTGTGTTATGTCTGCATGTAGTGCAGTTCCTAGCCTGCCTGTCTGTTTTTCCCCCTCGGGGTTTTAGTTTGGTTTTTTTTTCATTTTATTATTAAAAGAATGAACCATTCATCCTGCACTTGAGTCCTCGCTTCATCTCCCCACACGCACGTTGACAGAACGGATCAGCCAACATGGGGACTCAGCGGAGAATGAGAAGCAGATTGGCTCAATACCAAAAACTAAACGGTCGTCCTACTCCTTCTCCAGCCAACTTATACATAGCTAGCGGTGCTATAATTCGCATGCTCCAGCTGCATACCTTAAGCTCCCTCCGTCAACGAGGGACTGATCTGAGGGAGTTTGCCAGGGAATTTAGGAATGCTGCAGAGAGGCTGGGCTACAATGACTCTGCTCTAAATAACTTATTTAACTATGCCCTTGATGAGCCTATTAGTCACTGGAGGATGTTGGGATGCAAACATTTATCTTTTGAGGGGTTTGTGGAGCACTGGAGATCTGCACACTCCAAAGCTAAGGCGGGGGAGGGCAGTGCCTCCCACGTCGGGATCGGCCGACAAACGGCGCGCTAAATTGATGCAGCGCCCCCGAAGGTGGCCTATCCTTGCGTGCCGAAGAGGTTTGCAGCGCCCAGAGAAGGCTATGGAGCCGCACGCATGATGGGTCTGCCTCTCAAGTCCTAAGACCTATGAGGTGGCCAAGAGGCGCAGGGACCCAGAGTGGGGCGGAATGGCTGAACCTAAGACTCCTGGCCAGTGCATACCCTCTCTCAGCGGAAACACGGTCGAAGGAGAGGACGAAGGGGTCTTCCATCGTTCAAGCCGGGGGCCCCTGTCCCAAGAGCCTGGTGCCCTGCCGGCTGCGCCCAAGCTCAAGCTCCATGCCCTGCCGGTTCCACCCAAGCTCAAGCTCCATGCCCTGCCGGCTACCAGCCCAAGGTAAAGCCCCCATTTTATGCCAGTGGCGGCTGCACAACAAGGACCGCAGTGCGCTTTGCCCAATTACTACCCGAAGTTGCCCTGACGACTCCCGCCCAAGCGAAGGCGCCCTGCGCCCTGCCAGAACTTGACGCCACAAAGCACAGGCGCCATGCCCTGACGGCTAGCCCAGCGCATGGCGCCCAGCCCTGCGGCGCCGGGCACCAAAGGCGCAGGCTCCAGCCCTGCAGGCCTCGCCACAAGCGAGGTTCCGAACGACGCGAGCTATGCCGCCTCCGCCCCAAGCTACACCTCTGCCGGCTCCACCTTCTATGTCAGCTCTACCCCACTGCTACCCTCGCCGGCGAGCCCCTCATTGAGGCAGGTTCCGATATTGCGCCACACTGGCCGTCTGACCTGCCAAGGTGT
Source organism: Sinocyclocheilus anophthalmus (assembly GCA_018155175.1). NCBI lineage: Eukaryota > Metazoa > Chordata > Actinopteri > Cypriniformes > Cyprinidae > Sinocyclocheilus > Sinocyclocheilus anophthalmus. Next base: position 50,391 of record JADLZN010006924.1, on the reverse strand, counting down.
TGTTTGTTTGGTGCCATGTGCTCTCGCCTGTCTAGGTCTTATTGCCCCCGCCCATCTTGTTACCATCATTATTGTTTAAGTTGCGACACTGTGTCTCCCTTGCTAGGCCTCCTCATTTGGTTCGTATTTATTCTCCCCGGTGGTCGTGTAATACTGTGCTGATCCATCGTGTCAGTGTGTGGTATGTCTGCATGTAGTGCTGAGTCCTAGCTGCCTGCTGTTTTTGCCCCCTCGGGGAGGTTTAGTTTGTTTTTGTTTATTTTATTATTAAAAGAGAGAAAACCCATTCATCCTGCACGTGAGTCCTCGCTTCATCTCTCCACGCGCACCGTGAAATCTTATTCCTGTCTTTGCCTTGCGACACGCTAACGACAGTTGAGAGGAGGATAAACGTATTATCTGGCTCGGAGACATTGAATAATCAGTATAGACAAATGTGATTTTGTTTTTTAATGGTATTCGTGTTCCTGGCAGTGGCCCCAAATTGTTGTTGGGTAGAAAAAAGTTGCAGAATTTTCAAAAATGCATTTATCATGCTTCAATCAATCTAGAGTAGATATCTATGTTTTTCATACTTACTATTTGAAAATGGAATGAGGGTGAGTAAATAATGGCAACTTGAGGTGAACATTTCCATCAAAAACAAATCCTCCCATATACAATATTAATATCAGAGATACATCATCCTGTAAAGTGCATATAAATCTGGTCGCCAGAGTTTCTTGTCTTCATAATCTTCTTTGAGGACTTTGCACTGAGACTGCCTGTCTCTGACCCACACGTTGACTTCATCAGTTTCTTTAACAATCAATAAATACTCGATACATCAGCGGCACAGAGCTGAGAGCAGACGGGTGAGTCAAGGTCCGCTCATTCAGCCTAATTCGCTTTTCAATATCTCACTGTGGGTAGAGCCTGCGGTCTATGGACCGGTTGTCTAAATGTCAGCGAAAAGGAAAAACTAATGGATGTGGGAGCGTGTCACACGAATTGACATGCGAAACATCACTGTCTAGGGCACTATCTCTGACAAGGGCAGCCGGCAGGGGTAAGGGCAAGGAGAAAGAGAGAGAGAGAGAGGATGTTTCAATTGTCTCATTTTGTTCAGTTTTATTGTTTAAAATAGAAAACCGAGGTACCTGTGTAGATCCTCAGATCAAATATAAAAACTGTTTTTGCACATATTTAAACGGGAAAGGCACATAAAGAATTGTGAGCATAATTTTAGAATGGAATCTTTTTAACAGTACAATATCAACAGATTTTTTTGAGTTTCAAACAGTAATGATTAATATCAGCTGTTCCTGGATATGTCCCATAAGTTTTATTTATTTACATATACCATATTTTTATGTCCATTGGTAATTAATACTGAAAAGTAAAATGTATTAAAAATAGTATCATTTATTTAAAAAAAACTGCAATTTGGAGCAGTTGCTGTTATTTATGTGAGAAAAAAGTAAGATGAAATTCTGATAGCTTGTAATGTAAAGGGTGGGATCTTATGCTTTCAAAGCTAGCATGCTATTGCTAGCCTCTCCAAAATCGCCAAAGACCTTAATATCAGTGTCAGCTATAATCTCCCAAGTATGTCTATAGTAAGGATGAATCCAAAGCTTAATTTATGAGCTTTGAGCTTGGATTTTAGTGTTGGGACCAAACAAAATGCAATGAAACGACCATGCGTTGACTGGAGAATGAACAATGTTCCTGAAAATCCTGCTGTCTCATATTTGACATTCGTGTTTTAACTATTTTTTTTTTCTTAAAAAGAAAAAGAACAGCTGCTTTTAGTCCAGTAAGTGACATCTTGAATATTCCAAGAGTAAAACATTTTTCTATGAATAAGTAAAAATAAAAGGCATTTTACTTGCTAAAAAAGAATAAACTATCAATCAAACAACAGATAGCATGTAGTAGTGTTTTTTTTAGGTTTTTCAGCAAAGTTTTCATCATGTTGATAATTTAGGGGCCTTAGAAATTTGCGGCTTTATAGGATTAATTATTCAAAACTTTAAAATGTTGAATTATAAGTCTACATCCTCAGGAAATGAATTGGAATTTAAAAGTGGTTTTAGTTCAATTTTGAATCGTGCACAACCCTAAGGTTTATGGCACGTATGATTTTATATTATTTTTTTTATTTTTTTTTTTAAAAAATTTCATAGGTAATTTAGGACAAAAAAGCTGTCAAGAGCATTCTGATGAACCAAAACGAACCTTTTTTTTTTTTTTGAGATGTGCTTGTGATAGTTTAGTACTCATATATTCATTAAAAATGAAGATATGAAAAACTGGCCTACTAATGTCAAACTCCCGTAGCTGGTCTGTTGGTCCTTCAATTCTCATCTGTTGCTATGTCTAATCCAGCCTGATCGATGTGTTGAAAATGTTAAATCTGGTTCTATCAGGAAGAACTCATGTCGATTACTCCACAGGGGGAGGTTTGGTTAGTAGGGACGGGTGCCGTCTCCTGCGACTGCAACGAGATATTTGTTCATCTTATTGATTCAGACTTCTGATACTGTTTCTAATCTGGTGTTCATGCAGCATCTAGAGGATGCTAGCCTCGAGTAATATTCATGGCTGTAGCCAATCTTTTTTCTTGGTTTTTTAAACCTACCTTCTAAAGAGGCTACATCTCCTTGGGGGGAAGAGAAGAAGTGTGAACTGTGGCTCACACTGAGTGGGGGGAAATGAAAAGCCAAGCTTATGTAGTGCTGAAAGATCCAGGATTTAAGTAAATATAACCAAGCCATTTAGTAAGTCAAGGAGAAGGTCCTCATTTTACAATTCCAGAGATGGAGGACGGTGTCAGGCTCAGAGAGGCGATAGAGAAGCAACTGCCAGTCCTGAAAGGTACACTAGCGTAAACTTGGCATCCTGGTGATGTTTAACACCACAGGCAAAAGGCTGAAGGTCAGTGCTGGCATATATACAACGGGATTCAAATCCTATGTTACCCTACCCGAATGCCACTCCCACTTGAAGTGGATTTTTATAGAAGCAGCCAGTGTTATTTGAAAGCTACATGTTTGTTTCAAAGTTATTGTCCCTGTATTGCACACATAGATCTCAAGCAAAACTCAACGCTTGTGTTAAGACGCAGTGTGTGTATGAGGACTCAAGAGTCTAGGCTAGCTGATAAAAATAACAATATGAACATCTGTACTGTATGGCAGAGTAAACACTTGAAGAATTTCACATTTGCTTTCCTTTAAGAGAGTTTTTATTTTTTAGACATACATAATCCGTGGTAAGAAATGAGTATTCATCAAATACCTGTAAGCAAAGTTAAAATGCTATACAATATTGGAAAATTTGTTTATTGTGTTTTAATGCATTATACTTTCTAAATGTGTTGCAATGACTAAATAAATATTATAACATAATTACAATTATTCGTGAGATCATACAATACATTATAATGTGCATTACAAGGCATAATTAATACATTTAAACTACTTTTATAATTCATTATATATAAAGCTTTTAAATAAAATGTTACCAAACTTTTTTATTTATTTAGCTGTTACTGATTACGAGTTTAAAAAAGAGGCCAGATATTGGAACATAAAAATACCCTTTCTACTCATAACAGACAAAACTATTGCTGTACAAAAAAAAAAAAAAAGATATCGGGCAGCTATTTCAACACCTGCCCCATAATTCTGAATCATTCCCCATTGGTGGAACTTCGGGAATTGATGGTTGTAGCCAACATGTAAAAGATGAAAGCGTAGAAGTAGCCCTTCTTTTGACAGAACAGAAAGTCTTACACTTTTGCTCCATCCCTTGAAAGCAATAAAACATCAGCTCTGCTCATGACACCACATTTTTTTAGATATTGAAGCATGGTCAACTGATGTTGAACAGATGGGAAGTCCTTCACTTCAGAACTTCAGGGACAAAATTGGAATATGACCATATTGTTAAGAATGACCTAGTGTCCTGTGTTTATACTTCACACACAGATCTGTAGCGTATAACCAGAGAAAAACTTGAAACTCTCCACTGAGCTTCTCTTTGGTTTTATAAAAAGAAAAACACTTCCATCATCTGCCATTATGTCAGTCTGGTTGAGTGACATTTTACGACCATTAGATTGTGTCTTTCGCCGAGTATCTGAGAGGTTAAACCAGACACTGAGCCCATTGGTGTCACCTCACACTGCACTGCACCTCTAATTGGCCCATCAGAGCAGTGATGTCAACGGGCTGGTGAAAGAGGAGTGGCCCCGCTCTCATCAAGGTTTTGACTGACAGGGACCTTTAAGGGTTCTTATGACATATCACAGGATAGCAGGGTTGAAGTCTCTGCTGTCTCTTTTCCCACTCAGTAAGTGTTATTTATGCACTCAGAAGGATGATGAAATGGTTGTTGGTTTAAAGTCAACTTCAGTTTGACAGATAGTTTATCTCCTGACACTAGTGGGCATCATTTGATGTGATGTTTGACTTGGGAAATAAAAGTAGGGCAGATTGCAGGACTCCACATATGGTGTGAGAGTGGTGTGAGAGTTCGAGTCGTGAAGATGGAAGTCATAGAGGCTTTTTAGTACAGTGATCACGACTTGACTTGATCAATAGGCAGAGATAAGTTTCAAAAGTCAAAAGCAACTACACGCTCAATTGACATTAAGTGTTGTATGGATTAGGTGTGTGTTTGTTTAGTAAGTTAGTTAGTTAAGATTTTTCTGTACAATGGAAGCAGGCTCTGAAAATAACATTGTCTACCAGCCAAGATGACTGAAAGATGGAAACATTTGGCTAGTCAGATTTCTTGCTGGTCAAATATGTAAATAAATACACAAATGCATGCGTACACACACACACACACACACACACACACTATTAAAAAGCTTGCTGTCAGTAAGAGTTTTTAATGTTTGTGAAAGATGTCTCTTACACTCACCTAGGGCTGGCATTGATTGTTTAAAACATGCAGGGGGGAAAACTGTGAAATCGTACACTTTAAAAAATTTTATTTTTAATATTTTTTTTTTGAATTTAAAATATGATTTATTCATGTGATGGCAAGTTTTCAGCATCATTACTCCAGTGCTTCAGGTCACCATGAAGTTCAAAAGAACTGCATTTATTTAAAATAGAAATTATTTGTAACATTATATTTGTCCTTACAGTAACTTTTGATTTAATGCATCTTTAAATGCATTGAATTTAATGCATCTTCACTGAATAAATGTAAAAAATAAAAAACAGTGACTCGCAACTAACTGTTTTACACAGTGGAAATATGTGCAGAGCGTTCAATTCATAACATTTACTGAATATGATTAAACAGTAAAATTGAAGTCACATCAAACAGCACAAGCTAAAGTACTTAACGCAGTTCCTGGCCCATCTAAAACCTCTTTTGAAGAATTCATATAAAGTGTACTCATGCTGAAGGGAATTAGAAAGTGCCAGTGTCAGACAAGAATGTTCAGCATTTAAGAACTAATGGAAGTTGCTAAAAAGAAAATTATGTTGTGTATTTGGTGTAGTGAAATGTGTTTATGTGGTTTAAGGTTCAAAAAACACATTATTTTCTACATACTGTACATTATTGTTGCTCCTCTATGCCCCACCTTTCTGAAATGCGTCGATTTTTACAAAGCTCATCTTTCTGAAAAGCGAGGTGTATGCTGATTGGCCAGCTATTCAGTGCGTTGTGGTCGGCTGAATACTTCAAGCGTGTGACGGAAATGTTACACCCATTACCATACTGTGATGCCGTGTCCAGGCGCGATGAGACAAAAACAATTAAACCCATTACAAATTAGGCATTTGTTGCATCCAGTTGGGACATAATTACTGATTATAATGATTTTTACTGTCTTTTTACGCATTGCGTTGCGTATCGCGCCGCGTAAACATAAAACCATGTCTGCATTTGTGATCGGAGAAACGACAAACAACAAGCGCTATACTCTACACTGCCCAAAACTCGCGTTTGAATCGTCAGTGGCAAATTCTTTAAATATAAAAAACTTACTTACAGGCTGTGAGTCAGAAGCACCAGACTGTCCTTGCAAAGTTGGAACTGCCCCACTTTATAGAAACAACCTTTGTTTCGAACAGACGACATTTTAGTCTATTCTACCAGGATCAGGAAACAGTCCTCAATTAAATGCGCTGGACACATCTGAATATTGGGTTAAACTGTTCTGGAACAGTGATGTAAATAAAACTTAACCACTGATTTCATACGTGTCCTCTTTTGGAAGGCCAAACAAAAAGTCGTTTCGCTTTCACAACGAAACACCGCGGCGGGTGAGCGGAGGGCGGCGGCTTGAGTGAGCGGAGGCTGGTGGGCTTGAGAACAGCGCGGCCGGTGGGCTTGCGGCAACCAAATGTGACGACCCCGGGCTGGACTCCACGTCCACGGTGAAAGCCGATCCGGCGATCAACAGCACGAAGTTGATGTATTTCCTCACCGACCAGCACGGATCAGCTATAGGCATGACGAAGCAGATATCGTCCACTTTTGGAAGGCCAAAAAACCAGCGTCCCACGACATGGTGGCGTGGCACAACAATACTACAGCGAGAATAAAAGTACGCCTTCTTTCTTTGCGTGAACATAAGGGCGACGTTATGCAAATCTTCCCACAAAGTGAAGTAGACATGTGGGGCCGTGTTTAAACAAGGCGTTTTAGGAGAGCACGGACGAGTCTTAACTTTTATAAAGAATATCTCCTTGGGTTTGAGACTTTGTCTTTGCAACTTTTGGGATCTTCTTTATGCACCAAGAGCTTGTGACTCTCCAAAGAGAAAGGAAAATTTTTTTAATTGCATCATATGACCCCTTTAAAGGAGTTTAAAGGAGGGCTGTGACTCTGACAAAATTATAATTTGCAGTGCATCAACAAAAGCTTGCTGTCATGCATTTAGTGTCAGGTAAATATGTAACAGGCAGCTTGTGTGTGTGTGTGTGTGTGTGTGTGGTGGGTTCAGACATGATAGAAATAGGCCAAGCAAGACTGACTTCTCTTTCTTTTTCTATCCTCTCTTCTCTCTGTTGTTGTGTTATCTGTCTTCCTGTTGGGTACCTTATTTCAGTGTAACATAATGGTGCTGCTCTATGAATTCACTAAGCATTTTTTTGGTGGAGGATAGAAATCCAGCATTTAATGGGGTCTGGATCACAGCAAAGGCCTTAGACCTGCATCAAAGAATAAAATAGCACCAGAGTGCAATTATTTTCCATTTCCTGCTAAGCGTGATCGCAGCCAAACAGTAATTTGCAATAAAATGCGTCTCTGGATCCGTAAACAATTTAGTCTCATTATGTATCTCGATAATTTAAGGGACGCTATTTCCCATCAACACTTGACCTTTTAGAAGAGGATATTAAATGCATTCATTTTGATGTGTTGCGTGTGTGTGTGTGAGGGAGGGAGACGAGAATGTATTTTCTGTCTTTAATCCGCAGGTATAATTTCGAGATTTGATTATGTTTTGATGTACTAAAACTGAGTGGGGGAGAGTGGAGTAAGAATTGCATATGTTTTGTGATGTGACTATGTATTTAGAAAGAGTCAGTCATATATAAATGCACAGTTGAGATTATATTGGTCGTAGTGAGTAGTGTAGTAGTAGTAGTAGTATTAAAAATAATTTTCCACAAGTAAAATTGCTTTTATGTCAAATCTAATGTGTTCATATCTAAAAATATATTTAAAAATGTTGGTAATTGTTAACAAATTCAATCAAAATTATTTATTAATTATTAAATAAAGACGTTTCCAAAATGTCAGGTATAAGGTAAATAATTTGGTGTTCCTGGTCAAAAATGACCAGTCTTTTAAAAATCACTTGTAAATCTCTCATTATGCTATATCATCACCAAATCCTGGATTCATCTTTTTGTCAACTTGATTTCTATCAAATAGCACAGGTTTTGTTTTTGTTTTTAGAACTTATTCATCGTAGGCCTCATTGAACTGAGCTGAAACGCCACAGCAACACCCCCCCCACCCCGCCACCCACCCCATTTTCTTTCCCCATGAAAGTTGTTTTCAGTCAGTTTCAGTCAAATGTGAAAACATTAACTACCATTTTTGGGAAAAAGAAAATCTGAGACCAAAATACAACATGCGGGCTAATAATGATTTAGCTTTGCCTCCAAATACATGAACTACTAGAAATACTATACATATTACAAATACTATTGCAAAAAAAAAAAGTTTCATTACGTTCACACATTTAAAATGTTGAACATTTTCCACTCTGGTTTATCAAAATTTATAGTAGTTAATAAATCATGTTTTACCACTTCATATTTTTATTTAAAATGTACATTGTTTATATACTCTATTAACCAACCAAAAGTGCCCCAAACTGCATTGACACAAGTTTACTCTTAAGTTGTGTCACTGGAACCCCCTTTTTTGAGAATTCATAATTTTTACATGTCTTGTAATAGTGTATGTTATAGATGCTTTCTTCCAATTTCAGTTGATGGCATAAATTCATAAATGAAGTTAGGCACATTTGTTTTATCTCATTTCTCCTTGCCTCCACAGGGCAACATAAGTGAAAACCATTACAACATGACACTGTGGATGTGCTTAGGCAGTCTGAAAGCATCCAAATGCACTTTCTGCTGAGTGTGTCTTAAGGGCCTGGTTATTGGCAAGTATTAGTCATTTATTTATGTGTATTTCTGCTACATTTGCTTGTTTACACCCAAATTCGCTAGAGAGTGCAGACCTGACACGTCCCATCAGAGACGGTTTAAGTTGCTGTAAAAAGTGGTCATACTCACCTGCCTTGTAGGAGATGGGCATCAAGCCCATTTTTTCTCATAACCTATCTGCCATATTTTAATATTGTGCCTGACTCATTGAGATGCATAGGGGAGAAAGGAGGAAATGGAGATGAAATTGACTGATTCGCTCCCTGGCACAAATAGAAATAAATTCCAAGTGACTCAAGGAATTCTAATGACGAAAGCTCCCAGTGGACTATGGAACTACGGGGAGAAACTCACATCATTTCCGCAATATATCAAACAGGACCTTTAAGAATTTCTGTAGTCAATTTAAAACATCTATATTAAGACATTTTATGAAAGAGCAAAATGCATTAACAACAATCACAATGAGCGGAGGTTTAGGCCACTGCCCTAATTCAATTCAAGGGTTAATGAAAGAGCTGAAGTGGTAAAATGAAGTGTTGATGTAGACGCTGCTGCAGTATTCAGAGCACGAAACCATGTCAATGTGCTAATGACCCTCACATTAGTTGATTAACATCTTGACCTGGACACAACCAGAATGCTGGAGATGAGAATTCCACAGGCTGTTTTAATTGCATCATCCAGTGTTAAGTGATGTGGCATTACTAATCGCATTAGCTACTCAACGATCATGCATAAAAAGTTAAAAATGATTGGATGTTCTGAAATAGAGTAAGCATTCCTACTCTCACTGTCACTCTCAGTCTCTCTCTCTCTCTCTCTCCCTCTCTCTCTCTCTCCCTACATGAGATGGTTTCAAATCCAATATGGTGTAGTTAGTCTGATCCTAAGAGGTGAGAGCAGGAAAGTGATTTACAGAACATGCATGTGGACACGATTGAAAAAGGGATCATAATTCATGAGCAATTTGGTTTACAAGTTATGCATTAGTCAGTTGGAATGTCCTGAATGAATGTGTTTTTTAATGACCATGCTTAATTTGCCATTGCAAAACTGCAGTCATGGTGTAAACTAGCAATTCCGATGTTGGGAGGCGCCTAGCTCCTGGATTTCGCAGGCATCCCAGACAAGAAAAGACATTGAAGTGGGTAGCGTTTTTTTCGTTTGGTTGGCAGCCAAAAATCTGTTTGTTGTTCTGTTCTGGCCTTTGAGTGAAAGTTGTGATGAAGCTTGCACTATCTCCGCATCTGTCCATCACACATTCTCTCTCTCTCTCTTCTCTCTCTCTTTCTCTCTATCTCTCTCTGTCTTTATTTTATAATTCACTATGGCTTCTCCCCCCACTGGTTTAAGTAAAATCTTGGCCTGGTTTAAACATTAAGAAAAAGTTTATTGAATATACTAGTCAACATTTGAAGTGGATCAAAAAAGTTCATCAAAGTTGTCCTAAGACAAGAACACATTTTGATTTTAGGTTTTAGGACAACTTTGATGGAACATGTTTGATCACTTCACCAACGTTGACACTGTTACGCAAAATTCCAAAAAGAAAAAATAAATAAATAAATAAATAAAAAAAATATATATATAGACGAGAGAGATTATTTCAGCAAATCAATTTCGCATTTGTGGTCTTATGCTTAAAAAATGAGAGGATTCAGGGCGTATTCACTAAAACATTTTGTATATACCACTAAGGTTCTCCTAAATCGCGTATAAAGGTTTTTTAGTAAGAGTTTCTATTAAAAACTATTCACAAAGATGCTGAGACAACTTTACTACGGAAAGACAGAAGTAATAAGCTAAGAGTAAGGGACGGGGTGACTTCGTGCTATGGAGGAGGTCAGATGCTGCTAACTATGCTAGAGTGATTGGTGATAGTCTCTGTCAGAGATTTATATAGAATATTTTAGAGTAAGATAAAGGGTTTTAAAATAAAAAATGTTGCACATTCAAATAAGTTCTCTTAAAAATGCAGGCTAAGGTCAATAATGAAACAAGGATGCTTTCAGCTAATTGTCAGCCTTTTCGTATGTTCTCAATAATTAGTGAATATGCATATAAACCGCCTTTTAATAAACAGAATGAATAATCCTGATGATAGTAAGAATCATGCAAACGTAAGAAAACGGCCCAGGGTAGTAGGTAACAAGGTTCCCCGAGGTCGCGAGACGCTGCATCGGAAAAGCTAGGGGAACGCCTTCAGCGATACCAAGCTCTGAATCATATGTGTAATCAATCCAATCGATGGGCGAGACTTCAGCGGTGGGTGACGTCATGACCAGGAAGCTATAAAAGCACGTGAGGTGCAGCCGGCGCTAGCTTCTAAGGAGTGAAGCAAGCTCTAGTAGGGATGCAGGAAGTATGGCCTTGCGACGCAGGCGTCTCGTTCCCTCGGGGAACCATGGTTACATACGTAACATGGGAGGTACCCTTCGGGAATTCGAGCTGCGTCGGAAAACGCTAGGGAAACGAGATGTCCACGCCGCCAGACTTGCCAATCCCTGCCTGGTGTGAAAGGGCACGGCTATGGCAAGAGAACAAAAGAGCCCGGAGTGGCTAAAGTAGACGGGGCTCGCCATCCCGAAGGCCAACTTCTGGAGGGAGGGACATCTTGACCCCCAAGAGGAGAGGGGAGATCAGAGGACTCGAGGCCATGGAATAGCATCCTGATCCACCACTCAGCCTAAGCTTCTCTGGCCAGAGGCCACGGCCTCAGCATACCGCAGAGGAAATGTGTAAGAAGAGGGTGTCTTCCCACTGAATGGTCACCGAGAGGGGCGTGGTAGGCCGCACTGGCCGCCACAAAGCCCTCTAGGGGGAGGGGTCCACTGCAGATAAAAGGCCTGCAGGAACTCCAGAAACTGCTACCAAATGGAAGTTAAGATGGGTGGGTGGGCGGTCTCAGCAGAAATACCGTTTCCTCATGCGGGACTTGGATGGATGGATGGTCTCAACAACCTCGGTGAAGACCGGAAGTTATGAGTGTGCCTCCTAGAGGACACACCCACGATCCTGGAGGGGGCGTGACCCCGCCTGTGAGAGGAGACTCTCCTGACGGGAATCTCCCATAGAGCGCCATCGAGGAGAGAAATCAGGCCTGAGACCCAACTCAGCTTGGCCGGAACGGGGATACTCACAACAGACGGGCCTGTCCCGGCACACTCTCTCCAGAACTCCCGGGAGCAGAACAATCGGGGGAAAGGTGTACAGACGAAGCCTCGGCCACGTCTGTACAATGGCATCCAGCCCCAGTGGAGCTGGATGAGTCAGAGAGAACCAGAGGGGACAGTGTGATATCATATGAGTCGCAACAGGTCCACCTGAGCCTGGCCAAACACTCTCCATATCTGCTTCACCACCTCGGGGTGAAGCATCCATTCCCCGGGCCTCAGCCCCTGCCTCGACAGGATATCTGCTCCCTTCTTGAGATGCCCAGGAATGTGAACTGCTCTCAACGAGAGGAGTTTGCCCTGGGACCACACAAGTATCTGGTGCGCCAGCTTGTACAAGGGGCGCGAACGCAGAACTCACTGGTGGTTGATGTAAGAGACCACCGCTGTCGTCGGTGCGCACCAACACATGGTGACCTCATAGGTTGGAAGACTCGAAACAGGGCCAGATCTCCAAAAATTGAATGCCATGTCAGATGGCGACCACTCCACAGACCGCGGGCAGGGTGGCCACTCATGACCGCACCTCCACCGGTGAGGGATGCATCCGTCGCTAGCATACGCGGCAACCAGGAGCTCCCAGCACTGGGCCCTGAGACAAGAACCAAGCATGACCTTAAGCATGCGAAGCGGGTTTCCCCTCGGGGAGAACCCCTTGTTCTTGTGCCACCACTGTAGGGGTCTCATGTACAACAGGCCAAAAGGTATCACGTTGGACGCAGCTGCAAGCTGTCATCAGCCAAGCAGTCTGGAACTGCTTGACAGTGAGTGACCGGCCTTCTCTTACTCTCGCGACTGAGGTGAGGATCAACTCGATCCGAGCAGGAGACATACATGCCTGCATCATGGTCGAATCACACACCACGCCCAGATAAGTAGTTCTCTGTACTGGAAAAAGCACACTTTTCTTGGCGTTAAGTCTTAACCCCAGCTCTTTCGTGTGAGCGAGAACGACATCTCGATGCCGAACCGCTGTCTGCTCTGAAAGAGCTAATATCAACCAATCGTCGATTTGGTTGAGTCATGAAAGTGTGGGGTGAGAGTGCAAGGCTAAGGAAGAACCAGTATTGGTAGGCTTTTGCCCCCCAAAAACGAACCTCAGGAACTTCATGTGATGAGGAAGGATGGAGATATGGAAATACACATCTTTCAGATCGATCGTGACAAACCAGTCCTCGGACCTGATCTGAGACACAACTTGTTTGAGTGTGAGCATTCTGAACTTCAGTCGCATGACTGAGCAGTTCAACAGGCGCAGATCTAAAATGGGACGCAACCCCCCACCATCCTTCTTTGGAACAATGAAGTAACAGCTGTAGAACCCGGATGCTCTGTCTAGCCTTTTGTTTTCTTGTGCGGAGGGACACCTCGATGGCATCCTTCTAGAGGAGTAACTAATTTATAATTACAGAGCCTGCTCGGGACCCACTAGAGTGGGGGTGACCCCATTGAATTGAGGCGGACGAGAACTGAACTGGATTCCGTAGCCTCTTTCTACAGTACGCAGGACCCATTGAGATACATTTGGCAGTAGCTTCCATGCTGCTAAATAATCTACTAAGGGAATCAGTCTCTCGAGACTGATCTTTGGTGTGCCCAGAACGGCTAGTTCGGTTCCTTGAAGCGTCTGCACACTGACAGGGGACGTTGAACTAGCTGCTCTGGGGACCTCCGCCGAGGCCGCGAGCCTCTCAGTGCCGCTACGTGTCCGGGCGGTAACTGACAGATATGCTCACTGGAGACCGCTGCGCCCTGGAACACCGCAGGGTTGGCAGACCGACCTCCTGAAGGCACTGAGGAGAGATGGGCACCGTGTAAAGCGGTGTGAACCTCTCTTCCCCAGAGAGGCTTGCCCTCCGAGGTCCTGAGCCACCGCATCAGGACTCTCATAGCTGAAGTCACCTATTGAAAACGACGGCCCTCAGACACACGTCGTCTGCTAGGAAGACTAGACACAGCCTGCTCGGGGCAGGACCCAATGAAGCACACGCGGCAGGGGCTCCCACACCGCCAGGTGACCTCCTAAGGGAACCAGTCTCGCGAGACTGGCTTGTGGTGCGCTTAGAGCAGCTAGCTCAGTGCCCTGAAGCAGCGGACTGGCAGAGAACGGCCGTGCTAGCTGCCATAGATACCTCCGTAGAGGTAGCGAGCCCCTCAGTACCGCTACGTTTCCGGGCGGTAACAGAGAGAAGCGCTCGCCGGAGACCGCCCCCTGGCGCCCTGGAAAACTGGCAGGGTTGGCAGACTGATCTCCTGAGGGCACTGAGGAGAGATGTGCACCGTGTAATGTGGTGTACACCGCTATTCCCCAGAGGGGCCTGCCCTCCGAGGGCCTGAGCCACAGCATCAGGACTCTCAAAACTGAAGTCTCATATTGAAAACGACGGCCCTCAGACCCACACCGTCTGCTAGGAAGACTAGACACCAGCCTGCTCGGGGCAGGACCCATCTAGATACCTCCGTAGAGGTAGCGAGCCTCTTAGTATGGCTATGTTTCCGGGTCGGTAACTGAGAGAAGCGCTCGCCGGAGACCGCTGCACCCTGGAACACGGCAGGGTTGGCAGACCGACCTCCGGAGGGCACTGAGGAGAGACGGGCACCATATAATGAGGTGTACACCGCTCTTCCCCAGAGGGAGTTGGCCCTCAAAAAGTCCTAGGCCTTAGGCGTCAGGACGTTTACGATGAAGACTATCCAGCGAGAATGGCGGTCCGCAGACCCGCCTTCTGCTAGAAGCCTTCGGCCTGGGAGCTCCACTCTGACTCTAGACTCTGCGGAGTACGAGAAGTGAGGCCCCCAGAATGAGGGGCTGGAACACGGAGGGTTGGGACCGCCCAGCAGCCCCTGCTAACCGCCTCAACCTCCTCAAAGGAAGAGAGGTTAACGCGTGCTCTCACTCGAGAAATTTATATCCCCAGAGCCCCTGTATATCTAACTTCTCATAGTCAGACAAATACTTAATTTTATTCCTCAAAATCAAATGCAATCAAACAAATCCTTTTTAGGTCATCATCCCCCAGACGAGGTTACATACGGTAGTGTAGTAAGTTCACATCAAAAAACCGAAAATGAGGAATATATGTGCTGCGCGGAGCATTCAGTAAAATGATCAACCTCACTCTACTTGACAAACAAACAAGCTCTAAATCTAGCAAACACGGGTGGAGATAGGAAGAGCCGTCTCCAACGTCTGCTAGATCATGAGCGATCTCCACGTCCTCAGTCGCCGCCGTGCATCAGCAGCAGCGGGACCGCAATCGCAAAATCACAGGCACGCACACACTCCTTGGAGCGTGCCCGGCGAGAGCAGAGCACTTAACAGCGGAAAAAACACAATCCGACCCCCGACGCGCGAGCTCCGTCCTTCTACTGGTCATGATAATATAGTGCATATATGTTGCTTTGTGGAACTATGTTTGTGCAACTGGGCGAGCTATTTGACGCCCCCCCCCCTTCCCCCCGGTTTTCAATCTCAGGAGAGAAAGACAGGCGGAGTCGCGCCTCTCCCCGGGGGGAGTCGCAGGCGGGCTTCGAAACCACGAGAGCGGGCGCGGGAATCTGGTGACTTTTTTTTTTTTTTTTGAAGCCAGATCATACGCGAACCACGAGACACAGTGCCCGCTCGCCTCGGCCGAAAGCGGGGGCGGCACGCGAGGAACGCTAAGTGAAAGCTCCTCCTCAAAGAGAGCCCCTCTGAGGCCGAAGCAAGCAGTAACAACTAATGCTTCGCCTTCGCAAGCAAAACACGCACGGCTGTTGTGGGTACCCACTCGTGATATAACTTTAGATTGGGCAGGGATTCTCCCGGACACACAACCTACAAACGTGCCCTGCTCGTCGCCCTTGAAAGATTGTCCTTGATGAGCTTGAAATAGATGGAGTTAAGCCTTTGGCCCACCAGGGACCACAATAAACATAAGACTCACGAACATACCATCGTGACACAACACAGAGTGCTTTGCTGAATGACAGAAAGCTGACACTGTCTCCGCCGCACGTGCTTTTATAGCTTTCTGGTCATGACGTCACCCGCCGCGGAAGTCTCGCCCATCGCTCGACTGATTACACATATGATTCAGAACTTGGTATCGCTGAAGGCGTTCCCCTAACATTTTCCGACGCAGCTCGAGTTCCCAAAGGGGAACAAACTGGACACAAGCACAGCTGTTACTTCTTGCCCAACTGGTTAATAAAAACAAGGATATAATCAAAGGAAAAGAGTTGGCATAACCTTCAAAACCAAAGTTGGTACCTTTATAAAAGCTCATTATCGTCAAATGTTTCTAAAATGTTTATATTCTGAGGCAGTTTGCCGGCAACAGCCATTTTAGGAATAGTTTGTGCTTTGGTCTTACTGACTTAGGAGCCATCTTCACTACTCCTAACGTTTCACTGATTTAGGAGCTAGTTTTAGTGTTAAAATGCTTTGTTAAATACTTTTATATAAAAAATGTAGGGGTCCTAAATTTAGAACTGACACCCATTATTTTTAAGATTTTCTCCTAAATCGGCGAGTTACGAGCTACTTTTAGCCTTAATATGTTTTGTGAATACGGGCCCAGATCTGTTTCTTAGGGTAAATCTAATACCATGAACCATTGTGGCCTGATTTTGGAGCCAAGACGACTCATTTTGGATTGTTCACATTTCAGAGTGGGGATAGGGAGGGACTGACATTCTTATACCATATAAAAAAGTTTATCTTTAGGGCTTGGGTCCATAGTTGGGCTACATACTGTAGGTTTAAAAATAAAGTGTCTTTCTGTTGTTTTTGAATGCAAACCAGTGGCATGTGGTGATGGCAAAATGTGAAGGCAAAGTCACCTCTCTGCTTTTGTTTTTTTTTAGTCTGACATAAATTAATGTTCCAGGTCCATTTGTTGTTTCTAGACCACTTATCTTATCTTATCTTGTGTATTTATATTAACTATATTTTTAATAAATCAAATTTAAATCAAAGTTATAATGTATAATAGGGCATCTGTTTTGAGTGTAATAGACGTTCCCCACACTGTCATGTTTGTGCACGACTGTGGATGTGTAAACAAAACTGCAAGCGGAGAAGAGGTTCTGTGCCAATTTAGAAGAGACAATGCCAGCATGTCAACAAGCAGAAATTATTGTTCTCTTCCTTCTTCTCTGATGACATCACTGCAAGCTTGCTGTGAAGGGAATAACATTTTCCTCACTGCACGCACCAGCAGCAAAATTAATCCATTTAAAATCACCCAAGGAAGTTTCATCTGGTGAAAACTAGGAGCTGTAACTACATTTCTGCCTTGGTTTGACAGTGAGACTCTATACAATCCTCCAGCTTGTCAACATTGCATCTGCACTTTCAACCCCCATCAGAAAACCTCATAGATTTATATATCAGTTAGATCGCAACCTATTCATATTAACCTATATATGCTTGCTTTATTTTGGCAGGCAGTCATATTTCCCATATATCTGGGTGCAATTCACATTAAATAATTGTTTGCAGGAGAACATTGTCCAGGACCCTGGAGTAAAGAGAGGTTCTGTAGTTACAGATAAAATTAAATTAATGATTGTCCTAGGCCTGCCAACTTTGGTTTCTGGTATAAAAAAAAACAGTCAGAATAATGCTTGTTCCAAAACCTGGTTATCTGCCTTGCTACTCTTCCTAGGCAACATCCTAACTGACATTTTGGAGTGCTCTGTTGGCATACAAATTGTGATACACACAGGAGATTCAGCTCATATTGATTTCAAAAGAGTTTTACTGTTAGCATGTTGCTAGTCTAACACCACTATTCTCTTTCATGAATATTGGTCAAAGCAGGACTTTTTTATCCACGCTTTTTATCCGTGTTTAAATATTAAATATATTTATATATTATTATTTCTCTATATTTATATTATTAAAGGAGTACCCTCTAAGAAAGATACATGCAGTGCTGTCTTAAAATTTGGCCTAAATAAGTTATCTTAGAAGGCAGTAAAATTACACAACCACCTCAGAAACAGTGTTTACATAGGGATTGTGCCTATTCTGCCCTAAAACAGCCTAAATAGGCAGCTCTCTAGGTTCTGGAACAGAGCCACAGTGATTTTACCTTTGCTCATGAATTTTTTATTGGCACAGACATTTCTCATGTTGTTCGAAACAACTCATAATGGCAGCTGTTTTCTCTTATTCTTTCTCTCTGTCTCAAAAACAAACCCAGAGCAGGTTCAATCGATGGTTAAGTACGATCCTCATTCTGTTAAGTCACTGCACCAGCTTTCACTGCCCTCATGTGGCTCCTGCAGTGCTGCCTAGATTATCCAGAATGATCAAAAGGACTGCAGTTCTCACATTTGGAGAGATCTGAGCTAAGCCCTTAATTAATCTTAAAAGAGTTGATTTAAATAAAGTAAAACTGCTCTAATAAAACTGCAATGAAAAAGAAGAATTGTATGAGCGTGATTCAGGATTCTAAGTCCTAAAATAAAGAGAGACAATAGGTTGGTGCCTCCAAGCAATTGTGATTTTGTAGTACTCCTTTTCCACCTGAAGAGGTGCCGGAGCCGATTCATTGAACAATTTCGTACATTTCCACCAAATGTGTCATAAGTGATTTGATTACATTAAATTTGATTTCTTATTTAAAGCAATAGTTCACCTAAAATGAAAATTATGATTTACCCACATTCATGCTGTTCCAAACGTTTCCTACGCAGAACACATAAGAAGATTTTTTCTTCACACAATGACAGTTAAAGTCCAAAACGACATGGCACCCATGCAGCTGACTTCGGATATCATTGTTCAATTCTTCATTTGTTGGAAATTTAGACTGGTTCAGAAAGAAATTGTCAGTTCCTCAGCCGAGATCCTAGCAACGTTTTAATCCTACACTCTTAAAAATATAGGTTTTTAAGAGTATAAAATAATATATATTATAATGTATATATACTGTATAATGTATGGTTCTGTGAAGAATGGAACTTTTCCATTAAATTAAAGGTTCTATATAGTGGAAAAAAAAGTTTATTTAGATTAGTCTTTAAAGTAAGGAAAATGTTTTTTTTGTTTTTTTTTGTTAGAGCTGCCACTGAAAGGTTCCTTGGGGAACCAAAAAATGGTTTGGGCGTTTCTACAACAACCCATTTTTGGAAAATTTATTTTTAAGAGTGTGGTTGTAACTGGTCAATTCACTAAAAAATCAACTACCCCTGTAATTAAAGGATGTTGATCCAGGAACATATCTAATTTGGTGAAACCTATGTAAAATTGATTTGTACCAATGACTCCTTACTCACAATGCAATAAAAGCCACTGTATATCTAAGCCAAAAACTGTGCAGGCTGTGGTTGGCTCTGAACATGACCGAACAGCAATTGCTACATTTTTTATTTAATTTTTTTCCATTCCCAAATTATAATTATGGGTGGCAAGGGTGTTTTCCCTCAAAAGCAGTTGTCTTGGACAGTGAAGCAAACGGGAGGTGCAGTCTCAAAGCAAAGGAGAAAGAAACCAAATTAAACCCAATCAGAGGCATGACAGCGCACTTCTGCGGACTGATGATAAGCCCACCACATCCCTGCCAGAACCCTGGACGAGCATGGTGATTCGAGAGCCACCGACTCCCTCGCTGGCTGTCGTCGGCCACCTGTGTCCATCATAGTCCGAGACGAGCCAGGGTGATGCTCCTGTGGACAGAGCCCAGTTTCCCCTGATGAATGGGCCGAGAGGAAGAAAGGACAGATAAATATCCTGCAATGTTGGAGAGAAAAATAAGAGAAAAGATGCTATGTGCAACACAGAATGGGAAAGCAGTGCAATTGCATTGAGATTGCATAGCGTTGACACTATTGAGAGGATTTCAACATAACTTCAAAGAGAGAGTTTATGATGTATAAAACCTCTGGAAAAGTAACTCTAATGACTTTCAAAATACCATTTTTACCCTGAAAATACTAGCTTAGATCAGTATGCATTGTGTTCCATGCTAGTACAGCCTGCTTTAAGCCAGTTAGTCAGTCAATAGCATCATTACTTTGATACAAAGTAAATACCGTATGATTGAAAATACTTGGTTAAATTGGCCATGGGTGACAAAAAAAATGGGGGATGTCAAAAAAATATGGTTTTGGATAGTAGGCCTTCGTGTTAAATCAACCGAAACCAAATGTCTGAGTTGTCATCGAACACTTTAGTCGTTAGCAATAAAAAAATAAATAAAAATAAAAAAACTTTTTCAACCCACTGCTGTCATTAACAGTCCTTTTGAATTACAACGTTTTTATTGTAATTAATTACTTAAACCTTTTTTAATTGGGGAAAAAAGGCGCATAGGGGAACAAGCCCAATTTCCGCAAGCATATTATCATGGACGAATCTAGGTAATTGAGGATATTTATTTTCACAATCATTACTTTTTTCCGTGTTTTAATAAAAATTCTCAGAATTAAGATAAAAATTTGCAATGAAGAGTTAAAGTCAACTTCTGATGAGAGAAACAAAAAACTTTCTTACAAGACTTCTAACACTGTGAATGTATCTCTCCCAATTCTGATGTTATAACTAAAAATTGTGTGTTATAAAGTCAGAATGCAAGATATATAAGCTTGCAGGTCTGAGTAAAAAAAAAAAATTTAAAAATCTGGTAACACTTCAGCATAGGGACCAGTTCTCGCTATTAACTAGTTGCTTATTAGCAAGTCTATTATTAACATATTGGCTGTTTATAAATACTTATAAAGCGCATATTCTGCATGACCACATTCTACATCCATAAACCTACCCAATACCTAAACTTGACAAATACCTTTTTAACTATTAATCTGCAGTACTTAGGGAGTTTTTGAGGCAAAAGACATAGTTAATTGTTTGTTAATAGTGAGAAATGGACCTTAAAATAAAGTGTGACCATAAAGTTTATTGACGTAAGAGGTTTAACTGTCACGAATCCTGTCCAGGGGACTGACGTTCAATTGCCACCAGAGGTCACTCTTCCGTTACATTGACTCTCGCACTACACAAACTGTTGCATAGCACCCTGGACTTCATATCCCATCATTCATTGCACTGATGGCACACAGCACTGATTGCACACAGCTATATCCAATCACACATTCACTATATATACCACTCAATCTGACTCCTATCAAACTGAAGAGTATTGTATGCGGCATTCGCTAGTGTGAAGAACGTACGGAGCCTGCTTTAAGTTTTTTAGGTCTAGTCTAGTCTAGGGCCTAGTTGTAGTTGCATTGGTCTGTTTCCTCGTCTTCGATCCATTGCCTGTGTACTTGGATTACCCTCTCATCTTGCCAGGTTCGGATTACGGTTTGTACCTGCCTGGACATTTGCTTTTTTTTTGTACCTGGATTATCCTTCTAGTCTCGCCCCTGTTGGATTACGTTCGCCGGCGACTGACCCTCGCTTGTTTACTGGACTGCTCTTGTTTTGTCTTCTATATACCTGTTTGCCACTGCCTGACCCTCGCCTGTTTTGACCACACCCTAAATAAAGCTTGCACATGGAGGCAGTACGTCTCAGTCTTGTTGGCACCGTAAAAAATAACTCCACAAGTGACTTTTAACTAATTGTGGTTTTACATCTCCCATTTCGACTGTAAATAATTCAAATGGGAGTTTATATCACGCAGTTCTGAGAAAGTAGTTTGAATAGGGAATAAAAGTTTATTGTGAGATAAGTCGCACTTACCTTTTTTTATCAGTGGTAGAAATGGACTTCCCCTAGCTCCATGACATTGTTTTTTTTTTTCCTCCAAAATTGTAGTTACAAACTTTCAATTGTATAGGGTAGTAGTGAAAAGTTATAGCTATTTGACAAACCTATGGTGCTGGTTTTTGTTGGTGGACCCAATATTTTTCTACCTAGGTCTATCAGCAGCCTGTGCGAGATCGGCTACACAATTTATCATGCTATTATTTATTTAATGATTATTAGTTTCAGTGTGGGAGTGAAACCACACTCAGGGTAAGGCTAAAAGCAACCCAATATTTGCCTACTGTAATCGATTAACTACACGTTATATCTTTTTAGTCAAGTAGAATATGGATGTCATGTCATAAATAACTTTAAATGACTGAATTTGTATTTAAAATCATAACAATTTTATAAAAAACATGAAAGTACTAAATTTTAAATATAATCAGGAAGCGATCTTACACTGTCTGATGGAATACATCTCTTAAAGTTCAGAGGCATACATCTGCACTTTGTTTATGATGAGAGAATTCACGAGAGAGCAGAATTCAGTCAGCGAGCGTACGCACTGAACAACAAAACTCTGGTGTTTCAGCGATGGAACGATGGAACAAATAAGCCCTGATATTAATTAGATAATAACACTAGCTTAATAATAACAATAATAATAATAAATAATAATTGTATTGATATTGTCAAAGGCATCAGAGATGCATAGGCTATATCTCTAATGGTCGATACACGATACTATCGGCACAACACTTGTTCACACTTAAGTATATTATTTTAAAATAAATTATTTCCATAATAGGTACAAGGGCACAGCCTTCAGAAATTATGACTGATTTTATAGTTTCTGCTCAGATAAAAATGAGCGGCACTAATATTTCAGTATAATATGTCAGTATTTATGTTCTAAAGAAAATGCCAACATATTTCCACACACTTTTTTTCTCTCTACATGACTATTAGTGGTTATTGCCATAAGTGCAATTGTAGAGAGATGGAACAGTGAAGGCCCTTGTTATGTGTCAGGTGTGTGTTCAAGTAGTTGCATTTGCTTACATTTGCCAATGTTAGTACATAGTTATAGGCATATGATTTATATGGCCTCAGTTTCAATTTACTTTATCTATCAGATCGTCCATCCATTGTCCGTCCGTCCATCATGATCCCGAACAGTGAGCGATATTACATATTCAGATAAAATCGAATTTTCTCCAGTCATTTAAAAAAAAACTATTAAACAAAACTTGCTGGCTAGAGTTAGTGAAGCAGTCAAGGAAATCTTTCTGCCTCCACTTAAGCTTTACCCTTGAAAAGGTCACTCTATTAAGTAACCGAAAAGGGTCAGTGTGCTGTCTGTAAAAGAAGATGTTACCCTAGCTGACGGTTATCCATTTTCACCTGTAGAAGTGAATACTGAGCATCGGCAGCTAGTGAGGCGCATTGGAGTGACGTCAACTCCCTTCTTCGACTGATTGGCTAGAGGAGGAGCTGTCAATCTAGAACTAGTGGACCAATGATGATGCTTAAGCCCTCCCTGATTTACAACTGCAACATTTGGAAAAGCAAGCACAGAACATGGAAACAAGAGTGAAGTGAAAAACAACATAAGCATACAAAAAATTTTAAATAATGAGCAGAAAATGTCTGAGAGCACAAACAAAAAAAACTGAAATATAACCAAGGAAAACATGATTGTGTGTGCAAGTCAGATAATTTTGCATTAATAAAAAAAAATTATGTTCCCTGCATGCAAAATTGTATTAATGCTTAAATTGACTAATTTGATTGTTCAAAAGATGACTATCCGAAAAACATAAAGCCATAGGCCACATTCTAAATTAAATGGAAGCATGTCACTGAAAAGCACAGGGGCTCTCAACATAATTTCTGTAGATGTTGCTAACGCGACACCTCAGTAGATTCTTATATCTAAAAAATATTACATTTTCAGTCATTGGATTTTGTTAGAGATACTTTTCCTTTCACTTTGTCCATCATTTGGTGGTATGCATGTATGTATGTATGAATTTATTTATGCTAACCTTGTAACCAGGAAAAGCATTTATGGTTTATGCCTAGAATTTTGCTATGATTTCCTGGAGGAAAACTGACAGATAAAATGGCTGACTGAAATTTAATTTAGCATCTTTTAAAAAGTGTTGAATGAAACAGATGGTGTGTGAGTTTCTGAAGCCATCAGTAGGTTTGGCAGCACTACAGTGAAGTATGATTTCGAAACTGTGGACTTTTGAAAGAGTTTGTCAGGATCAGGAGTCATTGTGCGTGCAGTCTTAAGATTACACACTGCTTAGTATAGACAGTGAAAATATTTATTTTTCATTCACGGCTTGAATATGAAAGCTGCTGTAAAATGCAATAATTAACAGTGCGCCAACCTGTTTTTTTTCCTTTAATAAATCTGCATATTATTTGAATGCTCAAGCAACTACTTTGAGCATTAGTGGTTTATGACTGAAAATCCCTAACATGAAAATTTGCTCTAACTTAAGATAAGACTGCAGTATTTTGAGAATGTTTTAAAGGGGTAATGAAATGGATAATCTTGGTATTATCACATAAGAGGTACTCTGCAATAAAAACATACTGCAATATTCAAAACTCAAAACTAACTGCACTTTAAAATATGAATTATTATTTTCTACCCTTTTATAGCGCCAGTTTGTAATTGTCAGTCTTATGTTCCTGTGCCTTGTGTTTCCTTCCCTCTTATGCCCATTTTTGGTCTTCCTGTTCCTGTCCTCATTATGTTTATTTGGTTCCAGCTGTGTCTGATTAATATGATATCCAGCTGTTATATGTCTTCCTTGAGTTCCTGTGATTACCCCTTCCTCCCATTGAAACGTGACAGAACAGCCGACCTAAAACAAAAAGTAATTTGAGGCCCTTCTCCCATTTAATTTTTTTGAAAAGTTTTTTGTTTCCCTGTTTTACTCCGATAAAAGAAAAGGCGGGCTCAGTTCACCATCCTAGCTCGTCTGGATCTTCCCTTTCGTTGGAGTAATTCCTGGAGGCGGAGTTCTGCAGGGACCCCACCCTCAACTCGCTGTCTGGCACGGGGGGCCAATTACCATCGCCCACGTGGCACCCCCCAGGGGACAAAACAGGGGGACATGGAGCTGGAGGGAGCAAGCCTCGGTGCTGGAGAGTGTCCGGGCTCGAGCGGAAACCAGGAAAAACCGGGGCCGTGGCATTCATCAAAGAGCGGTCATAAAGCCCGCCGGCAGTCCACAGTCAAGCATACTGGCCGCGCCGATGTCAAGCCCGTCAGCGGCGGCTCACAAAAGCCCGCCAAACCGCCGCGGTTCTCAAGCAAAGGTTGTCCAACCTGTTCAAGCCTGCCGTCCGCTCCAATGTTAACAAAAGCTCACACAAGCCTGCCGCCCAGCGCTCTCTCAAGCCCGCCGGCCGTTCAGCACTCAATGTCCGCCGGCGTGGATCTCGAAAGCCAACGGCCGCTAGACCGAAAGCCCGCCAGACGCACAATTCACCCGTTAACCAAGGGAGGAAGCGAGGAGAAAAGGGAAAAGATGTTCACAAGCCCTTCATCCCAGCCCCGGAGCTTGCTCCAGTGTCGGCTCCAGCCCCAGAGCTCGCTCCAGTGTCAGCTCCAGCCCCTGAGTTTGCTCCAGTGCCTGCTCCTCGAAGCGCCTTGCTATGCCTGCTCCTCCAGAGCGCCCTCCAGTGCCAGCTCCTTGTTACGCCTTCCCAGTCCCCGAATCGAGCCCAGAGTGGGCTCCTGTTGAGTTTAGCCACAGAGTGCTCCATGTTCCATATAGCCACAGAGGGCTAAAGTTCCTGGAGCGATAAGCCCAGGGAGGGCTCATGATTCCTTGTTTAGCCCAGGGAGGGCTCCTGTTTCCCAGTTTAGCCCAGTGAGGGCTCCTGATCCCCAGTTAAGCCCAGGGAGGGCTCCAGAACCCCCATTAAGCCCAGGAAGGGCTCCTGAAACCCAGTTAAGCCCAGGGAGCTTTCCAGAACCCCCATTAAGCCCAGGAAGTGCTCCTGAAACCCAATTAAGCCCAGGGAGCGTTCCTGATCCCCAGTTAAGCCCAGGGAGGGCTCCAGTCCAAGGTTTTGGCCCAGAGAGGGCCTTGGAGCCTGTTATCTTCTGCAAGAATTTTTTGGGGGAGAGTAGTAGGGATCCAGCCGTAGAGGCCGGGGCGGGGGACTGAGGCTGCTCTGCCCACCCCCCCCTCCCGGAAGGCACGTCCCATGACAACATCCAATGAGGAGGGGGGTGGGCTCTCTAGGGACAGGGTTACTGGACGGAATGTCAGTCTTGTGTTCCTGTGCCTTGGGTTTCCCTCCCTCTTATGGCCATTTTTGGTCTTCCTGTTCCTGTCCTTATTATGTTTATTTGGTTCCAGCTGTGTCTGATTAATTATACAATTTGCCCCTAGCATTTAAACCCTGTGTTTCCCAGAGTCTGCGTCGGCTGTTATATGTCTTCCTTGAGTTCCTGTGATTACCCCGTTGCTTGTTCCATTAAATTCCATGTATTCTCCTGCGTCTCCTCGTTCCTTCCTGCCAGTGAAACGTGACAGTAATATGACAAGTAATAATAGTACTTTTAAAACATATACCGAACATTATGCAATTAAGCAAGCAAAAGCAATTATACCATACTGAAACAGACTCTTGCAATTGTGGTGGTTGTGTTGTGTCAATAACTTCTGCCTCAGGATCTGACTCTGGCTCAAGCATATATACGTACGGCTCTATCATCTCATGCCATCTCGTGTATCAAAACACTTGCTTTAAAGGAAGGATATGATGAAGTTAGCCAATCACAGCAGTGGGTGTTTACTTCTGTTTCTGCAAGAGGTAATGTCACTTGACTTTAAGTGTTTTTCATAGAGAGTGAAAATGAGGATATTTTTGGCATATTTTTTGGTGCCAAAAACTTTTCACATGCAGTGTTCAAACAATCCTTATGTGTTCTATAGTGTTGAAACACATTTCTTTGGTAATGTTTGACGAAACTGTGGAGTGAAAAGACAAATCAGACAGTCTTTCAAAAGGAAGCTTAAGCTACTGTATCTCCTGTGGAGCTCAGAGTCACAGCTTTTCTTACACTTCGACACACTCTCATCAAAATAAAACACACTTCTGTCTCTACAGGAGGTATACAGTACCTCTTATAAGCAAGCTTTCAACAGCCATTAGATCTCTACATTGTTGCTGCTATGACGCAGCAGCAACATCAAACAAGTTAATTCAGGATCTGAAAGAATTCATGTGCAGGAGCTACATACAATAAATTGGGGACCAAAATTAACACTCACCAAGTGTCAAATGTGGTTAAAAGTTAATGGCCAATTAACTCAACCATGTCTTAAAAATGAACAAAATTCACTTAAAAAATAAAATAAATAACCATGCATTTTAGTACTTAATTAAATTACATATATTTTGTATACTCTATTAGCTCTGTGGAATATTCAGTTCTGATTGGTCAGTCACTACGTTCCAAGGTATGTTATCCCTCTATAACAACCGGTAAAATCTAATAACACAGGCTCATCCGGGTAACTGAAGTTGGCGCTGTGCTCTTGCCAGAAACAGTTTTTTTTTTTCATGGAAGCTTTGCGTTTGGTTAGCTAATCAAATATGAAACTTAAATTCAATATTATGTGTACAATTATTTAATTATGTCATCCTGGTATTGCGGACTCACTCTCTCAGTCAGACAAAACGCAGCGCGTTGTGCCCTTTTGTGACACGATTGTTTTGTACACTGTAATTGATTATAATATATAACTAACAAACTGGTAAGATTTTAAAAATGTTTAATCTTAAATCAATATATTTTATCGCTGTAATTATTTATGTGGTGAAATGTTGTGTAATAAGTGGCTTGACTGCACCGTTTCCCTTAAATGTCCGTCTAGTTTGAAAATTGGGAAACTTTGCTGCAACTGTGTGTTTCTCACGGAAGCTTTCGTTAAATATTTCAACTCAAATCAAATTTTGTGTTCTAATTATTTAACTTATGTGGGCAGTAGCGGTTGTAATAAGCAGGTTAATGTACATCCAGCGGGTGTTATAGCTGATAAACCCCCATCAGGGTGATACAAGGACCCCTCGATACCTGGTTGGGGGTTTATTCTGCGCTATTATCCCATTCAAATTGAAGGAGCTGGCACTGCATGCATGAGAGCATTTTCAAAGAAATGGCCGTTTCCGATGTGAATTTAGGGGACTTTTGTATTAAAGGGATTTTGACCTAAAAACGGGTGTAAAACAAGGAAGGATTTTTACTTTCACAACACCTTGTAAGACGGCAGCCAATAAAATGCATGAGTCAGTGGCTGTCATCAGAAAGCACACTTAAACACTTGAAGGGGATTTTAGTGACACAAAGATAGGCTTCTCAGCGAACATTCCAAATGATGTTATTGTGAAATATGAGATTGGGCGGATGGAATGAATGCTGTATGAGGCAGGTAATCACACTTCTCCACTCAGTCAATACAGTAAATACAATAAGCTTTTAATGAAGCAACTCAATGTTCCCTCGTTACTAGTTCTAAAGTGATGTTTACGAATTAGTAATGGAGGCTTTGGCTCAGCTGTTAAACTGTCAAACTGAGATTTGAATCTGTGGCGGAAGGAAGTAGTTCTGCACAAAAGAGGGTTTTTAAAGACACTCCGGTGTTTGTTTATTTCATGGTTTCGTTTTTATACACTCGTGCCGGGACACAGTTGTAAACAATGCAAAAGATTCAACAATCATATCATGAATATGGCTGGGATACGGCACATTGATTACAGCCATATCGCAATATAAATAATATATATTTTAGTTTTATATTTACCTATAATATATATATATGTGTATGATTTCGGAATTGCGCTAGATTTGGTGTTAGTGTAAAAGAAAACTTCAAATCAGTTGCAACTTTTTAAACATCATCGCAACACAACTGTTCATCATTATTTCCAAATGCCTTCTCACTGTCAAATTTCAATTTCACACTTTAAAGTTCAATCATTAATTTCTAATGCGTGACTAATTTTGTAATTTCCTTATGAGTTATTGAGTAATCACTAAGTATCGTCTGCGTAATGAAGACAATGCTCTGCATTCAGAACTTCTGAATGAGTGTCAAGGAGCACTGTTGGGACGCAGATATTTTATAAAGGGTTTGATTGTGTTTGTAATTATATATGCAAAGTCACTGTTTGTCTATACTTGTTCTCAGGCAGTGGGTCACAGGTCTGTTCTTATAGGACAATAATATTCAGAATTCTAAAGTGTAGAGTTCTGGATATGGTGAATGATGATAATGTTGGATTGTTTTGCTCATGTATGTGCTTCAATAGAAATTAATCTGACATAATCCAGAAGCTCGTAGGACCATGTCCCTTATGATTAAGTGAATTAGCTGCTTGTGAGATTATGCCACCATCAGCCAGTCTGCCCAGAATGCACAGACACACTGCGGTCCATCTGTCTTTGTAACACAATACGTGATGTGTGTGATTCTGTACGCAGATACAGGACTTCCCTTCTCAATCAGAAACCAGAACCCAGTGTATACACAATGTATTTTGAAGCTGAAAAGCACAGAAGTGTGAAATAATGTCAACTCAGAATTTAGAGTTTTATCAATATATTAAAATAATTAATCACAATTAATTTTCTTTGAAATGTATATATTTTTCCTTGGAAAAACTATTGCATCCAGTACATTTAGTTCATCTTTAAAGATGCACTGTGTTATAATATTTCCCCTATCTCAGTTTAGTATGCAGAGACAACTATAACTAAGCCATCCGTAGGCTGATTTCCCCAAAGACTGTAAACACTGTGGCTCTGAAGTGCTATCAAACCTCTGTTTGTTTTAGCAAGGAGTCTGTGTAATTCCTGAAGAATGCTAGCTGTTAGCATTAATCTCTATACAGTAACAGTTGCAATATGTGATTTGAAATCTGTCATGTTTGGACAGAAAATCAGTTCTGCTGCCAGGTTGTTCCTTTTTGAGCCAATAGGCTTTATCCTGAACAATGCATGAATAGGAAAAGAGGTCCTACCACATCACTTATCACAGTGTCGCGATCTCTGTGGACTTTTTAAGGTAATCAGCTAACCTACTTAATTATTTTATTGTTGGCCTTGTTTGCGTGTGTTTTGATTTGTTTTATTTAATATCTGAATTTTACTGAGAAAAAAACAAAACTTTTAGATATCATGGATGTTTTTTTTTCCCTGCTGGAAATTCCACAATTACACACTTTTTTAAGGAAAGTGTACAAAATATATTATCAAAGCAACACAGGATTTTAATAAAATGCTTATTTTTAAGATGTGAATTCATGTTTAAAATTATTTTATATTTCCTGTGGTGCACATATAAACATCGTTTTTTTATTTTTATTATTTATATTTTTTTTTTGCATGGGGTCGCCATTTTGCTTAAATCGCTCTTGTGGGAAAAACAAAATGTGAAGGGGACAGTTACATGGATGCATAACTAGAACTAGTAACCTTTCACCGAAAATAATGTTTGAGGAGTATTTTAATTTATTTATTTAATTATTGTTTAGACAGACTCCCTACTTCAAAAACAGGGCTTGACTTTGACAAAAAAAAAAAAAAAAAAAATAGATCATTATATAGATATATTAAAATGTTATAATGGGATTTTATCAAATGTTAAAGGCAATCCATAAAGCTACCTGAAAACTGCTATATTACGTGGAAAATGGTAAATGAGCCATTGGGGTTTTTTTATGTAGTGTCCTGAAGCCATTACCATCTATGGGTTATAGTGGAAATATCATGTAATTTTAGTGTTTGTTTTCCACCAGGTGGCAGAAATTTTCCAATTAAAGGCACGATATGTACGTTTTCACTGCTAGAGGTCTCATTTTCAAAACAATAACAAAGGCGAAGCTTGATGACGCTCTGAAGGAGAGTGGAACGATGGGAGATGTCGTATCACCATCCAGAGATGTGCGAATCATGTTCATGGATGTAATTATTATTATTTTTTTTTACCTGTTCCTTCCAACGTTATTCAAACAGGGAATAAATGATGCAGAGAAAGTGAGCAAAGAACTTCCAAGGAACAGTATGACTGACTTCAGTCTAGCGAGGGTTTAAGCACTCTCAAAAAACTCCCCTTATAATCAGTAAAGCTGTCTATACACGGTTTAATGAATGAACCTCCTACTTACACCATACATACATCTGAACTTTGTTGTTTCTGTTGAGACGATTCTCAAGAGAGCAGAATTCAGTCAGCGCGACTGAACAAAAAAAAATGTAAAAAAACTCTGGTGTTTCAGCGATGACTCATCTGAACACCTCTGATTGGCCATTGCATTCATAAACTCAACAGACTCGTGTGTGATTGGTTATAATGCTCAACACTATAAAAATGAGGGAAAAGAATAATGGAGCAACATTGAGCAGATCTAAACTTAATACTGCAGTCAACACTTTTCATTTCATTTTCATTTTATTCGCGACAGGCATAATGGATTTCATTTAACTGTACAGCAGCCTTTTTGTCCACGTATGTTGCCATAGTTTCTAAAAGCGGAAACATAGTGTGGATTATTTTACGTTTTGGACAGGGGAACAAATGAACCGGGCGGGAAAGGATTTACAAATCCTTGGGAACTTTTGGGATAACGTAAGTACAAAACTTATTCCGAGCACAAACTAGTTATTGGGCTTTTGGCCTCATCTTCTGTTAATTGCAGACGAGCATGTTATGTCTTGCAGCATGAAGTCAAAGATGATATCAAATGTTCTCATCCAGATTTTAATAAGTACAGAGACTAAGTCATTGATTTGATTTTGTTTTGATCTTGCATACTCCTCAGCAAATGTAGTTGTGCCCCTGTGTTAATGCCGACTGTTATGACTGACATCTTTGCATACGAAATGAGCACTACATGTGGACCTCTCTTGAAAACTTTTACTTCGTTTTTACTATAACATCTGCTAAGATTAACTAATTGTGAAAGTGTTGATTATAGCATTATTTTTAAAACTACTCCCATTGCGGGAATTGCAGCGCTCCACATGATGCACCTATTTCAAATCCTTGGATTTCAGAAAGATAGAAAAGAATAAGTAATATTTTGAAACAGGGAGTTAGTTTTGAAACTTGCAGTGAATTATTATTTTTTCACTGCAGAGTAACCTTTCATATGTGTAAATATAAAGAACATTTAGATTTTCCATTTCATGACCCCTTTAAATAAAGTGAAATTTAGTGTGCAGTGATATTACTCACAATAATATTAATAAAATGCAATATTCACACATTTTATTTGATTGACTCACATGCACAAATAATGAATAAAAAAGATAAAAAATACAGGGGAAAAAGTCTCCTATGCCTACAGTATACAGACAAAAGGGAAGAATTAGATGGAGAGGCTATGAAAGTAGATCTGTTTGATAGAAGCCTGTGACAGGACTGATGGAGAACTGTCGCACATCTCTGTCCTTCACCGCTGCTATAGGCCACAACGCATCCAAGAGCAGATAAATGCATCTGGAAAAATCTCTTTTTGGACCTGGACACACAATAGCTCAAGATGACAGTTCACTTCTGACTTGGTCTTTTTATGCTTTTCATCCTGTTCAAGGCTTTTTATCTCTCTTTTTCTTGAAAACATGCCTCTGAGATGAGAGGCATAATTCAGACCATTTTTATTCTCTCCATTCCCTTCTTTTGTTGCCTTCGCTCTCATTTTGAGAGGAAAGAAAATGTTGGCAAAGAAAGAGAGAGAAAAGAGACCACCAATGGGCCACTAAATGAATACTCTCTACCTAAGGTTAATGCACTTCATTAGAGGTCCATTTTTGCATGTTGTGCTTAATTTAACAGCCTGGTGGGCCTTGAGGAGAATTTATCTGACATTTTGTAAATGCCAATCCATGCACAGGAAGCTTACAGTGTGATTATGAGAACACTTGCAGTGTGTTTATGAGAGAGACAAGAAACAGAGTGGGAGACGGTGGGCTAGAGAAGAAGCTAGATCAGCCTGCTAATGATGAGTTAAAGCCCAGGGATTGCAGAGACTGCAGAGCCTGTCTCTCAAGACCAGAGAAATGGCACAGCTTTTAAAAGGGCGCTCACACTAGATTTTAAGCATGCATAGTTATATTGGACACTTGCAATGAATATGGGGAAACAGTATATGATTTTGACTGTTGACTATTTAAACCCAACTTTAAAAGTAGCGCTGGTCAATGCAGCGGAGAGGAAGATCACACTGGTATTTTGCCACTACCCGAGTCTGAATCCAGAATCAGTTTTGGCCTTTCTTAATGTCCATAAACATGATTTTTTGCATAAAACTGGGCTACAAAAGCTATTACACTATTTAAAACAGGGGCAACTGCGAAACATCAGTTCTTACTGGTAACAGTCAAAAATGAACTATAAACTCTTAATTAATTTTGTGATTGTTTTTAGTTATATGTTCTTTTTTTTTTACTGGCAGTCATGTTTTATTAATTAATTAATTTATTAATTCAGTAAATTAATTAGGTTCAACAGTAACAGTAACAGTCAATAGTCAAAATAAAATTGAACGCTAGAATAGTTCAATCAGTACAATCTAATAGTTTCATTTCTACATGCCAATAGGAAAGGAAAATAACAAATGAAATCTCAGACAATGAGATTCGGTGGAGGGCAAGTGGTGACTTTTCCAGATTTTTCACATTATAAAAAGACCATATAATTTCTTACGTATCATCTATTGTATTTTAAGGAAGCTTATTTCCACTGTAGAATAAAAAAGGTAATTTTTTTATCTTAGAGTACTGATTTTTTTTTTCTTGCAATTTAGAGTTTATATCTCCAATTTGGACTCAGAATGCAAAAAGTTAAAATTGCAAGTTGTAAAAAGTAAGTAATAAGTAAGAAATGTGAGATCTAAACTCAGAATTTTGAGGGGGAATGTCAAAATTTTGAGATTTAAACTCAGAAGTCTGAAGAAAAGGGCTAGAGTTGTGAGATGTAAACTCATAATTACAAGTTTGCAACTTGCAATTGCAAGAAGGCTGATTTGTGAAATATAAACTCACAGTTCTGAACTGTGAGGAAAAAGTCGCAGATAATATTTTTATATTTTTATTCTATGCTAGAATAAGTTTCCGTATGTTTGTATGTTGTATATCAATAATGTTTTATTAAGGTCAGTAATAATACTACTGATGATGATGATGATGATCACGGTGCTATTAATAATGTGCAGTGTCTAAATATTGCATGACTACTGTCATATGTATGATACATCATTTTAGAACCTATACACCAATTTTTACACAAAATGCAGACACCAAATTATTACAGAAAATGTTTTACTGATAAAAAAGAAACAATTTTTAAAGCAGCTCTGTGGTATTTGAGTACTTTGAAGTATGTTTACTATGTTGACCTTCAATAATGTTCATTCAAAGCTGGTATTGCTTTTGTTTTTGCCTTGGTAACCAAACAATTTTCATATTCCGGTAAATAGTTTGAACTGGATAAAACAACTGTTCGACTTTATAAGATGGAAAAGCCATCATAAAAAAAAAAAAATAATAATAAAATTAGACATGGGCTTGGAAGGTGGGTAAAGGATGACTGAATCTTCTTTATGATTCCTTTAATCACTTCTGCTATCAGTTTGAGAGTGTAGTAGGGCATCACTGCAGTCTGAATGATGACTTAGTTTCTCAAAATCCAAGCTAAGATCTGGGATTTTCTATTATTTATCATGTTATTATTGGAATAAATGTGCATCCTTGGGGCTTTTTATATTGAGACACAGCAACTGGCTTTACAGAAAGTTCGATTGAAATGTTCTTAATGCCGCATTAATCTGGGATTCATGTTTTGATATCGATTGAAACTCCATCGATTACATTCTGCTCTAGACGGTGCTCTCTATAGCTCTGCAAATTAAGCTCTGAAACATTCTCCATCAAAATGGAAAGAAACTTTCTTGCTCATTTAAAATTAGCTTTGCCAAATTAATATGTTGTTTAGAGAATATAAAACCATGCAAGAACCATATTTGAAATAAGCTACCTCAGCAGTCTCAAACGTCTTTACAGTAATAATGGCAAATGGGTTTTATGAAAATACTCAACCCGCTCACACTCCCAAAACATCAAAACTGATGCATGGTCAAGCCTTGCATTCCACTATTAAAGGCATAGTCCACCCAAAAATGGTCAAGACGTTCTGCTGAAGATCAAACAAACATCAGAATGGGGAAGAAAGTTGATTTCATTTCTTTGTACGTGACATGGTTGCTGGTGCAAGACAGGCTGGCCTGAGAATTTCTTAAAATGCTGATCTTCTGGTATTTCCAAACACAGCCATCTCTATGCTTTGCAGAGAATGGTCCGAAAAGGAGAAAATATCCAATGCGCGGTGGTTTGGTAGGTGAAAATGCCTCATTGATGCTAGAGGTCAAAGGAGAATGGCTGGTTCAAGAAAGGCAACTCAAATAACCAGTCATTACAACCAAGGTAAGCAGAAGAGCATCTCTGACTGCACAACACATCGAAGCAGATGGGCTACAGCAGCAGAAAACCACACAGGGTGCCACTCTTGTCAACTAAAAACAGGAAACTGAAGATACAATTCACACAGGCTCACCAAAATTGAACAATAGAAGATTGGAAAAACGTTGTCTGGTCTGATGAGTCTCGATTTCTGCTGTAACATTTGTATGATAGGGTCAAAATTTGGCATAAGCAAAGTGAAAGCATGGATCCATCCTGCTTTAATGGTTCAAGCTGCTGGTGGTTGGGGTGTAATGGTGTGGTGGATTTTCTCGGCACACTGTGGGCCCCTTAGTATCAATTGAGCATTCTTTAAATGTCACAGCCTACCTGAGTATTTTTGCTGGCCATGTCCAACCATTTATGAGCACAGCAAACCAGTCTTGTGATGGCTACTTCCAGCATGATAACGTATCATGTCACAAAGCTCAAATCATCTCACACTCATTTCTTCAACATGATAATGAGTTTGCTATAATGACCTCCACAGACGCCGGCTTTCAGTCCAGCAGCACCTCTGGGATGTGGTGGAAAGGGAGGTTCACGTCATGGAGGTGCAGCCAATAAATCTGCAGCAACTGCGTGATGCTATCATGTCAATATGGACCAAACTCTCTGAGGAATGTTTCCAGCAAGTTGAATGCTATGTATAATCTCTATTTCTATATGTCTATGCATCTGTCTGTCTATCTAGCTTCAGGTCAAAGCTTATTAGCACAGTCCTCAAACACTACAACATGAGCAGAAAAGAAATGACAGTGTAAACAATGAAAATATGCATTGTAGCAATCAGAAGTTTTAGAACTAATTATTGAGTCAACGCTGGCCAGAAAAAATTGCTGTTAGGTTATTTCAGACTTAAACTGACAATGAGGAGAGGAAATTAGACTCATCGTGACAGTGCGTTTCTATAGATAGCTCAGCTAAAAGAGCTGGTGATATGGATGTAATGTTCTGAATTTAAATGATTCACATTATTAGCCCTGATGAAATTCGCTGAAATGCTCATATAAAACAATGAGACTGAACATAACGCAACCTGGTCTCATGGCAAAAACGTACCCGGGGGCACATTTTCGCGAGATGTGAAATACTTACCAATAAGTACATATCACTGCAGTTTCCAAAATAAATGAACACTAGAGGCAGTAAAACTCAGACACCTTTTATTCCTTTTCACACACATTTACAGAGTTTCAGTTTAATAAAGTGTAATTTTCGCACAATTACTTGAAGAATATCATGTTATGACTTCAAAACAATTTTAATATGCTGAGAGATTGAAAACTGATGCTTTTGAATGTTAGCACCACACATATCCAGCTTCATATCAATGGGCTTTCATCGATGGTAGGTTTGTTCGGTAGCTCACGGAGTACGGAGACGTACTTGAGAGGCGAGGATCTCCGGTTCGAATCCCGTGTAACTACGGTTCGACAAAACGGTTCAAATCTGCATATAATCAAGTTCAAATGACACGGTTGCATCAAAAAATTTGTTTTTATAACAGTTTTGCATTTGTTAACACTATCGGGAAGGTTTAGGGTTGGGTTTGGTGTAGGCCATATTTCCAAAACGATAGAGCATTAATTTTAGCGACAGTCCCCGGATATTTTAATTCTAAACCGCCGCAATACATACCTGAAGCAACTTAATAAAAACCAGCCTAGTACCTATTGAACTTAATAAAAAACGTGCAGGGTTCACTTATTGAAACAGTGTTTTAGCGCCAACTCAGTGGACATTTCTCCGAACGTGCAGTAAGGTACGTTTAAAAACAGTGTTGCAGAGAAAGGACACAGAGGATGTATTTTATGAGCCGGAGTTGACATAACAGTAGAGTTTAACAAGAAAATGACAGTTTCATGTAATTAGCCTCATGCACTCCAAACCATAGACTGTATTATTGTGTGGGAATCAATAAAAGACTTCTGTTGCTGAATGTTAAGGATGTAACTGTTAGTTGATCTTCAAAAAATTCCCGCAGTATAGCATAAATAAATACGTAAATAAATAAATACATACAGATAGCAATATTTGTATTTTTATTTTTTGGACCATGTTTTAAATACAGTACTATTTCAGCATTTTAGATTTCACATTTAATTCAATGTGCCATTTCTTTCAAATTTTTCAAAATAAAATGTAATAGACCTTATGTTCTGAGCCATATAGATTTGTGATTGTAATGTATGCTGTTTTTAACTGCAAATTTTCCTGACTGCAGGGTGAAATCTTTATGAGTACACGCTAATTTATTTATGTACTCAGTGGTTCTCATGGGTTAGAATTATAAAGTGTCAATGGCTACTGAACGGTCACCATGTAGAAAACAACATGTGAAAACCATATCAATCTTGGGTTACTTTGACAGCTACTATTTCTATTTTGGCATTTTAATGGCTGCCTCAGCATTTTCCTCATGTTATCGGTTATTCATGGGGACAATATATACGTAATTACATTTGGGTTGTACCATTTTGATGTCAGATGTCTGAATTTAACGTACAGGAGGCATTATGGCAGACTCCAACATATCTGTGATCACAAGGGAGAAAGTGTGCCAAAAAACTTGTGTGCAGAGCTGAATAGACGCAGACCACTCACTGTTGCATGCAGGAGAAACACTAAGTGCTCAGAATGTCCCTTGCGTCCTTCCGGAACGGTCCGTGGAATCTGTGTTATGCCTCGGCTACCATCATGTTTCTCGACACAAGAGCCATTTGCCACTTAATTGCACATTTACAGGCTTCATGCTCACATTGGCTCGGCGTCCTCTGTGTCTTGCACGCAGCTCGGCTTGCAGATGGCAAAAGTCACTCGGCAGCCTGTAATTGTCACCTTTTTATTCTCCATGTCGGTTTAATGCAGCTTCCAGTTCAGCTTTTTTCAGATACAGGATGTTATTTGAGGCATACTGCCATATGAGCATGTTCTCTGGGTTTATTGTTGTCTGAGAGTGCAGTATCACACCACCTGCTATCTTGTGTCTCTTGTCTCTGGTCTCGCACGTGGCTGATAGCTTTAAATTTTCAATCCATTTAGGTTCATGCATGCAGATTAATCTTACAGGCTCACTAAAGATGCACCGATAACACATCAATGTCCAGTGGAATTGTGCGGGAAAAATAATTTATGCACACGAGCACCTAGATGAGCAACTATCTTATGCTAATTTATAGATGGTGAAGACTTTGAAGGTTATGTTAAAATTAACATCAAAAAGAAATACATAATATTATTATTATTATTATATACTAATACATAGGGAAAATAGGGAAAATAATATTTTTTTAAGAAAAAAATCAATTGTCACAGTAACTGAAAAGGATGTCACAGTGGTAACGTCAACAACTGTCTCTTTCTTGACAGGAAGTTCAGAAAAGCACTGACACAAACAGGTACGTATGAAGTTCAATGAAAGCCTTGAGCACTTCTTGTAGGTACTAGTTAGCATAGCGGACAAGCAGGGTGAAAACTGGAACCGCAGACAGGCTGAAAGCAGGTAAGTGTCCAGGGTGAGTCGTCAGCTCCTTTCTTGTCCTAGGCATAGATAAGACCAAACTAAGGGTGTTTGTTTGGTGTTGGCATTTGTAAAGAGGTGCTGATGAGGGTAATCATTGACAGGTGTGGTGATCGTGGAGTGTGAACAGGTTTGACCCGAGCAAACCAGGGAACCAGGCAGAGCTGACAGAGCTGTAAACCAGGGCAGAGCTCGCAGATTAGAAAGCCAGGGCGCAGCTGATGGGATTGTGGATCCCCCAGATGACCACCAGGGCAGAGCTGGATAACATCACGGTGGTGTAGGTGGATCTGGCTGATCAAGTGATCCCCACAGTGAAGATGAAGACAGCCAAGGCAGAGCCAAAGACCACCACATCCGAGCAGGTGACTCAAACCCCAGACAGAACGGTTGACTCACGATCATCAGGAGTACTTGCTGGCTTGAAATCACCTGGATGGGTGACAGGCTTGAGGACGCCTGGAATGCTGACTGGAGTGTCCCTCCATCATCCATTCACTGCTGCAGTCAGACTGAATCTGATTCTGGATTGGGAAAGGGACAGCATAAAAAAAAAAAACCCCCCCCCCAAAAAAAAAAAAAAAAAAAAAAAAAAAACCCCCAAAAAAAAACAAACAAAAAAAAAAAAAAAAAAAAAAAACCACACCACAAAAAAAACCCCCCAAAACCCCCCAAACCCCCAAAAACAACAACCCCCCCCAAAAAAAAAAAACACAAAAAACAAACAAAAAAAAAAAAAAAAAACAAAAAAAAAAAAAAACCCCCCCCCCACCCAACAAAAAAAAAAAAAAACCCCACCCCCCCCCCCCCTTACAAAAAAAAAAAAAAAAAAAAAAAACCTCACCCCCCCCAAAAAAAAAAAACCCCAAAAAAACCCCCCCCCCCCCCAAAAAAAAAAAAAAAAAAAAAAAAAAAAAAAAAAAAAACCCCCCCCGCCCCCCCCCCACAAAGAAAAAAAAAGGCTGTCGTGCTGAGTGCACAGAGAGGTGAGGCCCCCCGTACCACACAATCTTGAAGCAAGAGCAGGTGAACACATGCTGGACAATCTGGCTGCTGCTGTGTCTGCTCCAAACATTTGTGTGCTGCTCTCCATGAGCACGGCTACATTTACACAGAGTAAAACATTTTACAACTCATGTTGTCAGCATGATAAACAGATCACGTGTGTCTCATCTGTTCCTGTAACATCCAGACAAGAGTCAAGTCATCTCTGTGATTT
Organism: Sinocyclocheilus anophthalmus; assembly: GCA_018155175.1. NCBI lineage: Eukaryota > Metazoa > Chordata > Actinopteri > Cypriniformes > Cyprinidae > Sinocyclocheilus > Sinocyclocheilus anophthalmus. Next base: position 10,582 of record JADLZN010006924.1, on the reverse strand, counting down.
ATCTGCTCAGTACTGCATTTACATGTTGTGTTAACTCGCTTTTTATCTAACACAAGTGCTCCACAATTCATCAATAATACTAATGGACAAATAAAATAGATAACGTATGTTTAGTTACTTTATGTAGATTTGTTTATTAACATTACTTACATTCATCTAAAGCAGTGTTGACAACAGTGAATTCTACATAATAGCACACATATATCACTCACTCAGATGTCTGTTCATGTTGCGATGTGCTCATCTGCAATTATTTTAGAACATTTTCCTGTCTCATATTAAATAGACAATTAGTAATCATCTTTAAGATGTATACCCATCCACCAATTTTGTGCGTCTAGAATGTATATGGTTTATGTAAATTCCTTTTGGGAATACGTGTGCTGACTGGAGCTCCCCTGTTCTATTATAGGTAATAAAACATGTTTTTACAGCAAAATCACAGATATACTATACTGTCTAGCATCTTACACCAATTGAACAGTTTACTCTACAGTAGCTTAACAAAATTTCGATGATGACATCTCCTCTCGCGTGGCCTACTGGGATAGAAAAGTGTCCATCGATGAGCACTTCAGAATCTGGGCTAAATCGGTAGGACATCTGGGGATTTCTCGCCTATTTTTTTTTATGAATACTGAGGTTTCGGACATGCTACTCTTTTCACGTATACTCTTTTCTTCTAATATATAGTAGGTAAGTAGGCATATTCAGATGCACTTTAAGTAGACGCACGTCCGAATCTCGCGAGAATTATTATGTCACCCAGGTAATTCTCGCCTACTCTTTTATGAATACTATGGATTCGGACATACTTATTCGCTCGGCTACTGCTTTTCCCCTACTATATAGTAGAGAAGTAGGCGGTTTCGGACGCAGCCAATGACTTGAGCAGGCTCAGGAGCGGACTCAAGAACTTGAGCAGGCTCTGGAGTGGACTCATAGACTGGAACGGGCTCATAGTCTGGAGAGGACTCCAGAGTGGATTCATGGACTGGAGCGGGCTCTGGAGTGAACTCATGGAATGTACAGTAATATGTGGCCCAAACACACATTATGGCCATCACTGTGACCGGGAAAGCAATCAGTGGTAACAGGGTCTCTGAATTCACCAGACATGGAGCTATCTGGCTGGGTTCTAGCATGAAGGTCGTAACATCAGGAGATTCAGGAACTTCCCTCAAGTTAGCAGGAAACTTTGAATCGGTGGCCCTGTTGGCTGAGAATTCTGGCGGTACAACAGGTACTGTACTGAGCTCTGGGACAAGAGCGGGCGCTAGGCTCTGGTCAGGAGCTAGAGCCTGCCCTGGACTGTACTCTAGAGCGGACTCTTGGTCTGGAAGAAATTATCATACTATCTCTAGGACTGTAGGTAAATTTGGAGTTAACTCACAGGTACTAGGGGGCTCTGATGCTGATTCAGCGGTTAGAGTGGGTTCTGATGCTGATTCAGGGGTTAGAGTGGGCTCCAATGCATATTCTGGGGCAGGAACAGGCTTGATACAGAACTCCGAGGCTGGAGCAGACTTGTGACTGAACTCTGGGACTGGAGCCATCACTGGGCTGTGGTCACGAGCTGAAACAGACATTGGGGCTGTGATCAGGAGGAAAGGGTTTTGTGACTCAATTTGGTTTTTTTTTTTTTTTTTTTTTTTTTTTTTTTTTTTTTTTTTATTTTTTTTTGTTTTTGGGGTGAAGTGAAATCAAATGGATAATGCGGGACTATGGAGTGGGTTTCACTAGGACAGACGCGGAAATCATAGGAAGAATGAGTGGTCTTTCTGGACTAGCTCGGCTGAAGAAAAGGGCATAGTAAATATACATTGTTCTAAAGTGCACCTATTCACACACCATGGCATCAGTATAAAGGTCCAAATAATCCAAACCTCTATGAAAAATGTCCATCAGCACAGCATCCTCTGAATATACCACTGAAGCCTGCTCCAGGATTTCTCCAGAGTACTCCTCAATGGGGTAGCCATCCAGAGTTAAGGAGAACAACAAATCTATTGGGTGGAGAAGTAGGCTCATGGTTGTTGTGTTTGTTGTAGGTCTGGTCTTCTGTCACAGTAACAGTAAGAGAATGGCACATGTTTTCATACTACATGGTAACATCAACAACTCTTTATTGACAGGCAGTTAAGAAAAGCAGCAATTCAAGCAGATAAGTATGAAGTTCAATGAAAGTCTTGCACACTTAGCTGAAATGGTAACAGTTCTTTTGTTTTTGCAGGTGCTGGTTAGCGTAGCAGACTAGTGATGGGTGCTTTTGAAGCACTGCTTTGTGAAGCTTCAAAACAAAACAGTGGTTCGGAGCACATATCAAACTGCCAGAGTCATGTTATTTCAGTAATCGAGGCTTTGTTATGTCATAACTGTTTCGAAATTTCAATGGTTTGCCATTTGGGGTGATCTCTGTAAACCCGTGAATCATGCGAGTTAACTGAGATCGCCCCCCAGTGGTGAACCATTGAGTTTAATCAATTTGTAGACATTTTAATAAGACATTTGTGTAATTAAGGATTAAGTAGTTAAGGATTAAGGATGAGTAGTTAATAGACTATTACTGGCCTGTTTAGACAAGCTCTCCATAAAACAAACAAAACAAGCCCTGCAAATTAATAATAATTATTAGTGATGTTACGTTCTGTGCCAAGGCTTCGAAGCGTGTGTTGAGAAATCCCGGCAGCTTTCAGTGAAGTGCTTATCGAGGCTTGTATCGCTTTAGAGCAATAACGTAATTGATGACGTCCGAAGACTCGCTTGGCCAGACTGGTTCAGGAAACGGTTCAAATCTTGTAAATTCACAGTCATCTGCCCTGTTAAACTCAGCCACTTTCAGTTTTAGACTAATAATATTGCCCCCCCCCTGCCTATTATGAGCAAAGACTTGACTTACACACATATGATGGCCCCATTCATTTCAAGCTAATACGTTTATTACACAATTATGTTATATTATGTTAAACAATCATTATATACCACTAGAAAATACACATAATATTCATATAAATAGATTAGTCTATATGGAAATTGATTTGTTTTCTTCACTGTTATTTCTAAGCCTTAACTGAATCATAGATCTCATCAGGTCATCTGTAATGTATCTACTTGTTTTACACTCTTTGGCCACCAGGTGGTATTGTGAGCAAATTAAGCTTCGAGAAATGAACCCTTTTGTGAACCACTTGGATGAAAAGCTTCAATGCTTCACCATAAGGCTTCATCTCGCCATCACTAAAAATTATATATATATTAAAAAAAACATACTATACAGACACTTCATATTTAAAGATATTGTATTATTTTATTTGCATTTAATATATTATACTTTCAAAAAAGCATTGGGTTTGTAAAAGCTGTTTTTATGCATGTTTTGATTAGTTTTTGTTGCATTTACACAGTTTTCACCAGCTTGTGGTGTTTCAAGCATTTCAAAACAATGAATAATTTTGTGAAGCAATTGGTTCAATTGATTCAAAGCTTCAAAAAGGTTTGTTTCTCCCATCACTATGCGGACAAGCAGGTGAAGACTGGAACCGCAGAAAGGCTGTAGCAGGTAAGTGTCAGGGTGAGTGCAGCTAAGTCCGTTTCTTGTCCTAGGCATGACTAGACCAGTTGTGGAACTTTGTGGAGAAGTGTGAGAGGGAATCACGATGTGAGCCAGGAGGGATTCTGGAAAATGTAGGGGCGCTGTTCTTTTTTTTTTGTTTTTTTTTTTAGGTGACAGGCCTGGTGAATGTAGATTGTGGTTGTGACACCAATACAGTGATTGACAGCTTTATTCAAATTCTTTGAATTTACTTATAATTTTAGCATAAATAATGTATATACTAATCTAAATTCGGCACTGCACTGCACTGCATTTCAGTGCATTTCACATGTGTTTATTGTTGATAAACAAGAAGCAAGTTTTGTGCTGAATTTCTGTGTGGTGCCCAGAACTGTATAATGAATTCAACCCTTAAAATCATTCATCAATTTTAAAATTAAAATCTTAGTCTTTGAAAGATTTTCTACTTTCAGTTGGGGTAAAAGTATCCAAATTTGGGGGTCATTGTGGGTCTCTTTTGGTTTATATTAAAGTCAAAAATCAGTGTTAGAAGACTTCTAGCTATTATTAAAATATTGTAAGATAATAAAAAAATATATGAAGATGCGTATGACTAGTGGGGCGGGGCTGAGAACCATGGGAGCAGAGTGAGGCCGGTGGAGTGAAAGATAATGAGGGACACCTGTGCCACACACCGGTCTCGAGTCCCGCCCCACTTGTCACAATGGGATAAATAACGAAAAAACAAACAATCAATAACAAAATAAATAAATAAGAAGGGGTACCCAATGCAAATCATTAATGTGGCCACTCTGCTCTGATCCTTTAGCTGCAGCATGTTCACCCGTGCATTACCATAAAGCTGCTATTATTTTAATTGCTACTTTAAGTGAATAACTGTTATGACAACAGCACTAATGTGTATATTGTCTGTATTCTGTAAACAGCTCACCTTGGTGTTGCGCTGAATGCAGTGTGACATGCCACTGTGGACAGATAAATATTTTATTCCAATAAATAATTACATTTATTCTGCTATCTCCAAGAGCCTGAATGAGACTCCACCATCCTTACAGAGGGTAGCATGTATCTGTTAACGTCTCTTATTTTCTGTAGACATCAAAAGGGCTTGACATGCTCGAATGCTCATCGAAAGACAGAACAATGTGTTTGCAGATATCTCGCTGTTGTGTTTGTTGTTCTGTCATTAGTAGCACTGAGGATCAATGTTCAACAAGGTTAGATCAAGTTTGCCTGGTATCTACAAGTTAGCTGACACACTAAATACAACATAAATCAGGTTCATTTTCTCATGCCAGAGGAGCAGCATTATTCATTATTCATCTGACCTTCCCACGCTGAACTTTGTTTGGTTATATAATTCATGTTGAAACAGAGCAGAGTCTTGGAAATGCCTGCATGTTCAGTGTTCTGTTATATGTCTTCTTCAATCATTCACATTTGAGCCATGGATTTTAATGTGCAGGACTGTGAAGATTAGACAGGATGTTCTGTCTATATTTGGGCACAGTTTTAACTGAAATTATATCTTAATATCCTTATCTCTGCGCATAAGGTTAATATATAATAGGTTTAATATTAAAGGGGTAGTTCATCCAAAAAACAAAACAAAAATCTGTTACTTTACTCACCCTCATTACTAATTTAAGATGTAGGTGACTTTTCTTCTTCACTAGAACAGTAAAGAAGATTTTTAGTTGAAACCATGGTCCTTGGTGATTCATAAAATGATACTTTTGCTTCATTGTCACATGTTCTGTGTGTTGTGCTCCCCACGTGCTCCTATGCCCTTATTTGGTTCCCTTCCTGTTCCTGTCCTGATTATGTTCTTTAGTCCCAGCTGTCTAGTCCCAGGTGTTTCCCATGCTATTTTATGATTGTTGATCCCAGGTTTCCTTTGTCTTCCCCTCGTCCAGTCTTGTGTATTTACAGTCCATTTATATTTATAGTCCATTTCTAAGTTTCTTTGTCTGGTATTGAATGTCGTCAAGTTTTACGTTGGAGTTCCTGACTGCCCTGTGTACACCTTTGTTTGGATTATTAAAGACTGTTTGTTTTGAGTTTATTCCACGTTCTCCTCTTTCCTTGCTCCTACGAAGTGGCAGACCCGTGACAGAATACCAGACCCAAAAGAAGTAAGCGGCGCCCCCTCTCCCCATTTTATTTCCGTTTTTTTTTTACGTTTTTTGTTTTTTTCCTTGTTTCTCCCCACAGCATGGAAACCGCTACGTGTTTCTCCTCCCTAACTTGCCGGGATCTCCCCTTCTTTGAATATGCCTGGGAATTCTGCGGGCTCGCCGCGTTGACGGTGTTGGATGACGCCACAATCAATTCTGTGTTCTTGCTCGTGGCCAACTACCATTGCCCTGTGGACCTCCCAGACACCACAGGACTAACCTGGAGGGAAGGGATCCTCCAGTGTCTGGAGAGCATCCGGCCCCGATCCAGAACCAGCCCACCGTCAAGCCCGCTGGCCGCGGCTCTCTCCAGCCCGCCGGCCATTCCTCAGTCAAGCAGCTGGTGGTTCCCAAGTCAAGCCACGGCATTCTCAAGCCGCCGGCTGCCCTATTAAACCATAACAAAAGAGAAAACCTGAGGAGGGAAAGGGCTGCGGCTCAGCCCCAGAGCTTGCTCCAGTGTCGGCTCCAGCCCCAGAGCTCACTCCCCTGTGGGCTCCGGTTCCCGAGTTTAGCCCACAGAGGGCTCCAGCCCCCGAGTTTAGCCCAGTGAGGGCTCATGTCCCCGAGTTTAGCCCAGTGAGGGCTTCTGTTCCCGAGTTTAGCCCAGTGAGGGCTTCTGTTCCCGAGTTTAGCCCAGTGAGGGTTCCTGTCCCTGAGTTTAGCCCAGTGAGTTATCCAGTTCCAGAGTTTGGCCCATGGAGGGCTCCTGTTTCTGTGTTTAGCCCACGGATGGCTGCGGTGCCTATGTCTGGCCCACAGAGGGCCTCGGAGCCCGTAATCTTCCCCAAGTATTTTTTGGGGGGGTAGTAGGGCTCCAGCCGTAGAGGCTGCTCCGCCATGGCCTTCTGAACTGTCTGCTCCGCCATGGCCTCCTGAACTGTTTTGAGTTCTGAAAGTTAAAGTATGTTTTCATACTACAATGAGCTTTTTTATCTCAAAAGATCAATGGAAATTTCATTTTGCATGATATGACCCCTTTTAAAAGGACCTCAGACAATCTTAAATTAATCCGCTAGCTTGAATCAAATGTCTAATATTCTTCTTTCCACTTCAAATACCTTTGTTTTTGAAAAACATTAATCAACTTGGAATATGGTTACAGACAGATCAGAAGAGTATCATCAAAAATTTAATTCTTCATAAATATTATTTCCGTATCATGCCCAAAATAGCCGTCTTACATTTGGATGTGTATTAGAGAGGGAATAGACCCTCTTTCGCTTTTTATCCTCCCAGCTGGAATACTTGTGATCTTTCTACATGATGTTGTATTATATTATTTAATATTGAATATATTATATTCCCTGATGGGGAACTAGGCCTGTGAGCAAGGCCTGTGACTATACAGGGGCTGCTTACACATGCAATGATGTTGTGAGTCTTCAGGAATAGAATTTCATTTCCCAAAGAACGATCTATCTCACGTATCACGGGGGGGGGGGGGGGGTGGGGGGGGGGGACCTTTTTTTTTTTTTCCAAATTTTTCCCAAAAAAAAAATATCCCTCCACATGAACAGAAGGCACTGGGAGCTCCTGACAGACTCCTATTGCAATACCAATCCTGATGCAAACATTTGTGTTAACACTGTTATCTTCGGTGCATCTCATAACAAATATTTGTAATTTTACGGGCCAATAATATCTCACAGAAACAAGGCAATATGCCTTGCACATATCTTTCCACACGCTGCATGGTCTGAATAAAAGGAATCATAGAGGGGTCACATCACGAGAAATAAAATGTTCCTTGATCTTTGGAGGTAAAATATCTCAGTGTACTTTAAAAACATTCTGTTATTTTATTAGAAAATCCAAAATTAAAAATAGTGTGTTTAAATAAAAAAAGTGCATATATTCAAAGGCATAGTCCACATACAAAATGAAAATGTGTTATTTATTTTAAATAATGTTGGTAATCAGTTATCATTGACTCCCATTGTATTTTTTGTCCACAAAATGGAAGTTAATGGCAACCAAAACTGTTTGGTTACCAACACTCTTCAAATTAGTGTGGACACACCTAAGGGAGGGTAAATAATGACTTAATTTTCATATTTGGGCGGACTATCACTTAATTATTATTTTTTTTTGGCAGCTTTGTAATGGTTGTAATGATTCAATTTCACTGGTGCATTCGAAGTTATGATATTTATGTTGTGTATATAATTAACTCACCCAAATGCATCCTATAAATATTATATTTATTTACCCACTAGTCAAGTGCATTAGTGTTCATTTAGTGTTCAGGTTTAGCTCACACAGCTTAATTCACGACATTACTGACGATAATTTATTATTTTTCAAATAATAATTATTTCGAAATTTTTCTTCTTCAAAAACTTTTTTGGCATTGTTGTATTTCTTTCATCATATTTTTTTTTCCATGATGTACATTTTTCCATCTTGTCTGTGTCACTGTTGACAAAATAAAATATATTGTCAGTATTTTTTTTTTTTATGAGATTAAGGCAAGATACCACTGGCATAACCATTGCTTTTTCATACACCGGTCGATTTGGAGATTTTTGTCTGTTTTGCCTCTATAACAAAAATCTCCACTTCAGTAGCACTTACAAACACCAAACTTTACAGTTTTATTCCTATCCATATTCTGAAGGTTTTTCCATATATCATTCAGAGTGATTTATATAACATTTTATTATTATAAGGTTTTAATTTGGTCTGTTGACATTAGTTTCTTATTTATGGAGTCATAAAAAAGAGATATTCAAAACCCCACTGTAAGAAAAAAGAAGAAGAATCTGGCTTTATCCTGTTTTTAAACTTCTGTTCTGGCTGGAAGTGTATTCAAATTCATGCATATTTAATTAGATAATGCCTTATTTTCATATGTAAACAAAATGTCAGAAAACAGATATCAGTAGTTAAAATTGCAATTTTGAATGATTATAAAATAGTGTTATGATGTCCTTGTGCTGCAAGCTGACTGTCACATTAGGCCACTTGTTACATATTTAAAACATTAAAGGGTTTGTTTTATCTAACCCACTGAGAGAAATGCTATTTTGGAGAGCAGCACTGCAAAGGTAAAGTTACCTATTGCAGCCATAGAACAGAAGATGACCCCAAATCTTCTTTCTTTATTTAGGCCTACATGTCCTGTGAGAAAGAAATGAGTTCTCATCACAGCATTTCTCGCAGTGAGGGGTGAGATCACACACAGGGCAGGATATGGCAGAGTATGTGCTGATTGTCGCTTTTGAAGCTTAATGCTTTGAAATGGCACCAGCTGAAAATAATGCTTCTTTTCTTCCTCTCTCTCTCTCTCTCCACTGTTCCCCTACCTTTCCACAGGGAATGAAATTTCAAGGAAGTTGACAAGCTCTTTGACAGGAAGGGTCACAAAGAACAGAGGTACTTTTGACAAGCGTACCAAAGTTGGGGCAGTGAACCAAGAGAGTCAATTAAAAATTAAGTGGACCCCATTTGATAATTACTTTGAACGCTACTTTCCAGATGCTCAAGGTGACTAAATAATTCTTTGTGAAGGAGTTAATAATACTCAAAGCAGCAAGGCAAAGGAAACTCATTTGAGGGTGACGGAACAAAGCAAAGTAATTGCTCAAAAGCTGACCGTGTATTAGAATGGAAAACGAGCTGTATATTTCCACTGGGCTTAGTCTCGACTGCTGACCATCTATGGGCCAAGCTACTTTAGAAACAAGAGCTGTGGTTTCCCAGTGTTCCGACACACTATAATATGGAAAGCCTCATTCAGTGTTCGGAGACAATACTGTTACTGGCAAAAAAATATATTTTCTCTCTGTTTGCTTTTTTGTTTTTTTTTTTTTTTGTCAATTTTCCAGGTCAATGTGCTTCTGACATGGACAAATCTTTGTTATTTTTTTAAAAGAGGGAAAGCTAGATTTGTACATTTTCTGATGGAATTGTGAGTGGTGTTTCTGTAAAACTGCCACGATGCTCGATGTGGAGTGACAACTTTCCCATTTGCAAACATGTTCTGAGCGGTTTTAATGACATTGCTAGGGCATACAGGGCAGTTGCTAGGGTGTTGCTGTGCAATTGTCAAGGTGTGTTGTGAGTAGCTAGGATAATTTTTAGGCTGTTGCTTACATATACAAAGTTATGGAATTCATTAGTAAAAAGTGTTGGTATGGAACCCCCTTATGGAATGCCAAACCTGCCAAATCTATTTAATTAAATTTATCGCCTTTGGCATTCCATATCATCTCAGAGCACAGTTCACTTCTCCCGTCATCAGGAGTCATGTGAACTGTCAGTCCCATGTTCATTTGATGCATAGAGCCGATGGTCCTCGAATCGATAATGCACCCTGCTTGTTTTATTCATCTGACTGGATCCATGTGTCTCGATTCCCCTGACTGCTAATATAGCAGCTTCTTCTGTTGAGCACCCGGGATGTCCTCCTCCTCCTCCTCCTCCTCCTCCTCCTCCTCAAGAATGAAGTAATTAGCAGACTCATTGTACAGTCACGCTCAGATGCTCTCTCTCCCCATCTGTGTAATACACAGAAAGGCCTTTATTACTGATGCAAACACAAAATTTCACACACTCTTATCAGCAGGTTTGCAGAGCCCAGTCTCAGGTGTGTCCCCGTGCAGCCAAGGGAGCCAGAACAGATTACGGGTCATGATAACAGACAACAGAATGTTTACCAATCAGCCTGATATCACACCGGTCACAAACACCGTCTGGCACAAAGGCAGGGGGCAACTGTAGCTTTGGTCTGGGGCAAGTTAGAGGGTAATACATATCGCTTCTGTTTCAATATGCCTGTTTATTTGATAAACTAAATCGGTAACGCTTTATTTTAAGATGTCCTTGT
>JADLZN010006923.1:0-11488 GCA_018155175.1 Sinocyclocheilus anophthalmus | reverse complement strand
AAAGGGTTAGAGAAAAATGTACTGCGCCATGGTAGAACAGTAATGCTCATTCTCTCAAGAAAAAAAAACTCGTAGTCTTGAGCGCAAAATGGAGAAAAACTAACTTGGAAGTATTTAGAATTGCATGGAAAAACAGTATATCCAGCTATGGACAGGCTCTAAAAGCTGCCAGGGCAGAGCATATCCACAAACTCACAGAAAATAACCAAAACAATCCTAGGTTTTATTTAGCACAGTGGCTAGATTAACAAATAACCAGACGCCACCCGATCTAAATATTCCCTCACAGTTTAAAAGTAATGACTTTATGAATTCCTTCACTGATAAAATAGATAACATCAGAAATACAATAACAAATGTAGATTCTACAGCGTATAATACTTTAGCTTCATTCATCGCACCAAAAGATAAACTGCAGTGCTTTACAACTATAGGACAGGAAGAGCTAAATAATCTTATCACTGCATCTAAACCAACAACTTGCCTGTTAGATCCTGTACCCACTAATTTATTGAAAGAGTTGTTACCTGTAGCAGAGGAACCGCTTCTCAATATTATGAACTCGTCGTTGTCTTTAGGTCACGTCATAAAACCATTCAAGCTGGCGGTTATTATGCCTCTTATTAAGAAACCATAACTAGATCCTTGTGAACTGGCAAATTACAGACCCATTTTAAATCTTCCTTTTATGTCTAAAAGTTTAGAAAAAGTTGTGTCTGCTCAATTGTGCGCCTTCCTGCCCCAAAAAATTATCTCTCTGAAGAATTTCAGTCAGGTTTCAGGCAACAGCATAGCACAGAAACTGCACTTGTTAAAAATACAAATGACTTGCTTCTTGCGTCAGAACAAGGCTGCATCTCATTGCTAGTTTTAATTTATCTTAGCGCTGCGTTCGACTATAGATCATGACATACTCATAGATCGATTACAAGACTATACAGGTATCCAAGGGCAGGCTTTAAGATGGTTTAGATCCTACCTGTCCGATCGCTACCACTTTGTTCATTTAAATGGGGAGTCATCTCAATTATCACCAGTAAAATATGGAGTGCCACAAGGATCTGTCCTAGGTCCTCTGCTATTTTCGATATACATGTTGCCCCTTGGTAATATTATTAGAAAATACGGGATTAGTTTCCACTGTTATGCCGATGAGACTCAACTATATATCTCAACAAGACCGGAAGAAACTTCTAAATGATCTAAGCTAACATAGTGTGTTAAAAATTTAAAAGATTGGAAGACCAATAATTTTCTCCTATTAAATTCGGATACGACAGAGATATTACTTATTGGACCAAAAAGCAGTACACATAATCTCTTGGATTACAATTTTCAACTAGACGGATGTACTGTTACTTCTCTACAGTCAAAAATCTGGGTGTTATATTAGATAGCAACTTGTCTTTTGAACATCATATTTCCCATGTTACAAAAACAACACTCTTCCATCTTAGAAACATTGCCAAATTACGAAACATGATACATGCTTTCTGATTGCAGAAATAGCTAGTTCATGCATTCAGACCTCTAGACTGACTATGTAATGCACTGCTAGGTGGTTGTCCTGAATCTTCAATAAACAAGCTACAGATAGTCCAAAATGCAGCAGCTAGAGTCCCTTACCAGGTCAAGAAAATATGATCAAATTACCCCAATTTTACAGTCTCTGCAATTTTACTGACATATTAAGTTCCGTATCAGTTACAAAATATTATTACTTACCTATAAGGCCCTTAATGGGTTAGCTCCTGCGTACCTAACTAGTCTTCTACCACGCTACAATCATCACGCTCCCTAAGGTCGCAAAACGCTGGACTTTTGGTAGTACCTAGGATAGCAAAAACCACTAAAGGAGGTAGAGCTTTTTCGCATTTGGCTCCCAAAATCTGGAATAGCCTTCCTGATAACGTCCGGAGTTCAGACACACTCTCTCTGTTTAAAACTAGATTAAAGACACATCTCTTTGGCCAAGCATCCAAATAATGCATCTCATAATCTTTTACTGCAGTCATAATCTTTTACTGCAGTTATATCTGATCAAATTATTATTTTTTAGTTTGGGTTAAACAAATCATTTTTTGCTTGGTTGGAACAGCAGCTACGCTAACTATTTCTCTTTTTGTTTCTCTGTTTTTGCCACGGGATTAACATTTCGTGGTAACTAGGATTTACACAAGCTATCAGTTTCCTGAGAAGAGATGATGCCAACTCCTCAGAGGACCTCAGATGATGCCAACCCTGAAAACACATACAGAACTACAAAATTATAAGTTTGATTGCATCATATAATAAGTGCTGTTAATAGTGTTCATCGTCTGTATTATTACGTCTTAAATTGATTTTTCCACACTGCTGGTTCGTCTGGTCAGAGGAGAAATGGCCCCCCGACTGAGCCTGGTTTCTCCAGAGGTTTTTCTCCATTCTGTCACCGTTGGAGTTTTGGTTCCTTGCCACTGTCATTTTTGGCTTGCTTAGTTGGGGACACTTTTTTTCCAGCGTTATCGTTGACATGATTGAAAAGATATTATTTAAACTGAGCTGGAGGTTGACATCACTGAATTCAATGATGAAAGGTCTTTAACTGAAAAATGAGTGTTTAATATTGTCCTTTGCATATGACACTATTTTTTTTTTTTTCCTAACATTTGTAATGCTGTTCAGTTGCTTGTCACAATCTGTATTGTTAAAAGCGTTATATAAATAAAGGTGACTTGACTTGACTTAATGTTAGCAGATCTCCATGAAAAAAATCATGCACTGTTTATTTCATTTGTATCTTTGTTTTATTGTATTTGTCAGTTTGTTTTGCTTTATTTCTTTGTTAATTTTCTTACTGTATCTTATACCCATCCCTAGTTAAGATACAAATATTAAACATTTATGAAAAGTGCTTTTCTTACCTTGAATATCCATTGGAGATTTTCTTTGAAAACCTTGTGGTTCCTGTGAGCCTGAACATCTGAATGTATTGTCTTACGTTGAACACTGCTAGTAAATAAAATAAAATACTGTATTTCTAAGTAAAACATAAAACAAAATATTTACAAGAGATTTCTTTAAAGAAAGAGAACAACGAAAGCATCAGCTGTTTCAGTTCAAGTTTAAAGTGTAGAATCTGTGTACATAATTTTTGTTGCATTGTGGTACAGATTTTAATGAAAGGAAAAAAATAGGTCTGTTATTATAATATTTTCTGTCATGTAAACAAATAAAACAGTGGCTAAGAGTGGCCTTTTAAGTTTTTTAAAGCATTGCTCTTCGTGAGAACAAGTATAGTTATATGTCAAATAAAACATACAATGTGAATACTTTGGTAAATATTTAACTATATGATAAACATTCACTGATATATTTTCTGTAACAGAAATCCATGAAATACCTTTTGGCTGATGATGGAGTTTTCTCACCGAAGTTTGGTGGCTTCTCTCTTGACCAGTCACTCTTCACAGACACAGAGCTGGACACACGTGATCCTGATCTTACACTAATGACACAGAACACACAAGGGGAAAAACTGACTGTGGAATCTGCACAATAATTGTCCTAAATTTTGAATATGTATTAATTAATTCTAATAATTTTGTTTTAATCTGTGACTATGTAAAAACATGTAGGTAGTTTAAAAGTTTAAAAAGTAGAATTTGCAAATCTAAATCATTGCATAAGATTTTATTGTAGAGAGGATAAATCTGAAGCTGGAGCAGTGTTTAAAGTGCCTCAGTGTGACCTGTGTTTCTGTGAGAGACGGATCTCTGTTCCTCGCTCCTCTGACATACTGCAGCTGAACTGATCTGCACTGGCTGTGAACACACTCAGCTGCTCAGTGTCACCTGTGTTTCTGTGAGAGACGGATCTCTTTTCCTCGCTCCTCTGACATACTGCAGCTGAACTGATCCGCACTGGCTGTGAACACACTCAGCTGCTCAGTGTCACCTGTGTTTCTGTGAGAGACGGATCTCTGTTCCTCGCTCCTCTGACATACTGCAGCTGAACTGATCCGCACTGGCTGTGAACACACTCAGCTTTTCAGTGTGACCTGTGTTTCTGTGAGAGACGGATCTCTGTTCCTCGCTCCTCTGACATACTGCAGCTGAACTGATCTGCACTGGCTGTGAACACACTCATCTACTCAGTGTCACCTGTGTTTCTGTGAGAGACGATTCTCTGTTCCTCGCTCCTCTGACATACTGCAGCTGAACTGATCCGCACTGGCTGAGAACACACTCAGCTGCTCAGTGCCACCTGTGTTTCTGTGAGAGACGGATCTCTTTTCCTCGCTCCTCTGACATACTGCAGCTGAACTGATCCGCACTGGCTGAGAACACACTCAGCTGCTCAGTGCCACCTGTGTTTCTGTGAGAGACGGATCTCTTTTCCTCGCTCCTCTGACATACTGCAGCTGAACTGATCCGCACTGGCTGAGAACACACTCAGCTGCTCAGTGTCACCTGTGTTTCTGTGAGAGACGGATCTCTGTTCCTCGCTCCTCTGACATACTGCAGCTAAACTGTCTGGCTCTGGCTAGGGAAATCAACACTCAGTGACCTACATTTGGGACCTGTGTTTCGTGAGAGAGGATCGCGGTTACCGCTCCTCGGACATAATGCAGCCGAACTGATCTGTGCACTGGCTTGAGAGAAACACAACTCAGCAGCCAGTGCCAACTGTGTTTCTGTGAGAGACGGGTCTCTGTTCCTCGCTCCTCTGACATACTGCAGCTGAACTGATCTGCACTGGCTGTGAACACACTCAGCTGCTCAGTGTGACCTGTGTTTCTGTGAGAGACGGATCTCTTTTCCTCGCTCCTCTGACATACTGCAGTTGAACTGATCCGCACTGGCTGTGAACACACTCAGCTTTTCAGTGTGACCTGTGTTTCTGTGAGAGACGGATCTCTTTTCCTCGCTCCTCTGACATACTGCAGCTGAACTGATCTGAACTGGCTGTGAACACACTCAGATGCCAGTGCCACCTGTGTTTATGTGAGAGACGGATCTCTTTTCCTCGCTCCTCTGACATACTGCAGCTGAACTGATCCGCACTGGCTGAGAACACACTCAGCTGCTCAGTGTCACCTGTGTTTCTGTGAGAGACGGGTCTCTGTTCCTCGCTCCTCTGACATACTGCAGCTGAACTGATCCGCACTGGCTGTGAACACACCTGCAGATGAACAACATCACACTTATTCAGGAACATCAAGAAGAAACCTGAGTCACACAAAATCACTCTAGAAAATCAACTGATTACAGCCATATATTACACTGTAGCACACAAAGATCTCAATCATTTCAGATCCTCTAATGACAAGTTCAGGAAATAGATATTAGCCAAGTGTGTTCCCTGTTGTGTTGCAGTTTATTATTTATCAGCCTAAAACTTCAGAAACGTTCGGTTTTTAAAACCCCTTCCTAGAAACGTTATGTTCTATGTATATATTAACAGTATTTTCTGACAGGTTCTTCATCAGAGTAACAACCTGTGAAAAACTGAAGAACAGGCCTTAACTTCACATTTAAATCACACTCACACAGACAGTACGAAACACATAGCCCAAATAATGGAGAAGAAATGAAATGTACTTGCAGTCGTGAGCACAAGGAAGAGAATGTAGAAATATCTGAAGCACTATTTTTCTGTCCTTTACTGTTGTTGTTTGTCCCGTCAGACCAGCTCGTATTTTGGTTTCGTTTTCGTCTTCTTCTGGTTTTCTCTGGCCGTTCTCGAACAGATGAACAGGTTCACAGCGACACCTGCTGGACTGGAGCCTGAATTTATCTTTTATCTAAGATGCCTGACATCCTGTTTGTATCGTTTTATGCTTCCTGATACGGATCACATAAACCTGTATTATTATGCTTCTGCTGTTTGAAAGTGATGTGTTCCTTTACATCTTTCTTTTCAGGCTTTCTCTTCTTTGGCTCCTAAATTGTGAAATTCCCTGCCCTCTGAGATGCAGAATGCCTTAGTGTTTTTAAATCGTCCCTTAAAACTTACTTTTATAGGGTAGCTTTCATGTGATTTATGTTCTTACTTTGTCTGTTATTATATTAACTTTGTATTGTTTGGTTAGACTTTACTGCCTGTACTGTTGTGTGTATCTTTTAACTTCATATTTTTATATATATATATGTAAAGCGCTTTGAGATGATACTTTCAAAGGCGCTATATAAAATAAAGTTTATTATTATTATTACATCGACATTAGCTGACTTGCATTGCCTTATATAGCTACAGCGTATTAAATATATCCAGCTGTTTTAAGCAGCATGCCATCTGTTTATCTTCTCTGCTAACTTCACTAACACTCTTTCAGGTTCATTTATATCAGCAGCAACATAAAGTGTCCTGTCCATCTGATTGTTGATAATTACTGCTGTTCTGATGAACTCTAGTGGTGATCTTGAGAAACTGCTGATACATTTTCCATTCTATCAGTAAACTGATGCAGTTTGAGGTGCAGCATTTTTTCCTTACGAATAAAACTAATTCTACAAGACTTGACTTCCTTATGCTAATGTGTTTATGATTATTAATGTGGCGCTCCTGAAAGTTTCTATCTCAGATAGGCTACTTGTCAACATCTTCCTTGGCTGTAGTTGTTTGTTTCATATATGAATTTAATAAAACATGCCTTTTCATAACAAGGATGTTGTTTTTAATTCACCTTCTCAGTCATGATGGTTCACAGGAATCCTTATATGTTATATAACACGTCTTTATATAATAGTCATGTCTGAATGTTTATTTTCAAGACCACTCATGGTTTTAATCAGGAGAATGATTATAGAGTTCGTGCATTACTTCCCTGAATCTGTTAAAGCAGTGCAATGTGATTCGTTACTGTTATTAGTTATTCTTACCTCTGTGTCAGCGATGAGAGAGCACCAGTCTGTTCAGGTTTATTTTGTTTTAGTGTTTATGTATTTAGAGTGGGACACCAGTGTCAAGAATAATGTGTCCAGTGTCATGTACAGTATTTGCATAGACCTTTGCACTAGAAAATATATTGTTATGATTCTTGGTTAAAGAAAATGGTTACAGTGCTAATACAGTGGAAGCGTTCAATACATGCTAAGTGGCTTCAGATGTACACGCAAAACAGTGTGCTCCTAATCTAAACAATGTTTTCATATTTATTATAGCATTAAATGTGTTGCACCAGAGGGACAAGCACCACCTCATTCTTTACAAGTGTAACAGATAGTTCACTCAAAAATGAAAATTATGTCATTAATTACTCACCCTCATGTCATTCCAAACCCGCAAGACCTTCGTTCATCTTTGGAACACAAATTAAGATATTTTTGATTAAATCTGAGAGCTTTCTGACCCTCCACAGTCAGCCCTGCAACTTATACATTCGAGGTCCAGAACAGAAGGAAAGACATCATTAAAATAGTCCATGTGACTCCAGTAGTTTAACCTTAATTTTATAAAGCAACGTGAGTGCTTTGTTATTTGTTATTTGCATTTGTGCCCATCTCTGCTCTAAACACAGTTCTCTACATTACACACGTCAGTGTTGTTTGACGTGATAGGTCCCTACACACAGTTATCATGTGTTAAAACACTTCATTATCATTTCAACATCATTTGTTCACTTAGAAATCAAAACTCATTGTTTTGAAAAATTAATTATTTTTCCTCCTTTCATTATATTGTATGTATGTATGTATATATATGATAGTTATATATATAAATAATTTTCTTATTGGCATCACAGTCTAGCTTTGCCCATGTGTGTGTGTGTAGTATGCAGCAAATTAACTCATTTTTGATTTGATAAAACTTACTATCACTTAGTAGAGGTAAATAGAGGTTAGTATGAAAGCTTGAGTATTGGTGACTCTTTTACAATTTCAGTACTTGGTTCAGTCAACAAAGATTTAAGTACATTGAATTCAAAACAGTTTTCTTAATCTTGTTCTCTACAGTTCACTTGAGAAGTAGCACATTCACAGCTGTTACAAATGACTATGCAGGGTAAAGTTTAAGTACAAATAATTACAAAGAAACATCAATTAAAACATTTTTTTAGAAAATTACATTTTGAAGTAAAATACTGAAATGTTGTTTTCTTGTAAAATGTACTCAATGTTTAATGCCTCTTTTTTAATGCAGCGCAAGTGATATCAAGCCACTTGACTGGAACATTATGGAACAACACAACTATCATCATTGAATAATTATTTCAAGTGATTAATATGTTTCTGGCATGTTACTGTATATGTTTTGCAACAATTGTTTTAACCCTGGCCTAACTGGGGTGTATTCCAGAAAGCACGGTTAACTTACCGTCAGAGAAACCCTGAACTTTCAGTTGATTAACCCTTACCTTGCTTACTCGAGGTATGTGGTTCCAAAAAGGCGTCCGGGAGTAAATTCATTCAACTCAGAGTATGTTCCTGATGGACTCAGACACTTTTCCTCAACAGAGTGAACGAATCCGACGAGTCACTAGGAACGGACGCTAGAAAAAGGCGTCGCCATGCTGTTTTTTTCTTCTTCTTCTTTGTTCACTGGTTCGTTTACTGCTATATGATAATCGCCACCTAATTGATGGTTGGGGCAATCATTTAATTTTTTTCCTTTCCCCGTTACAAAAAAAATCTTTAATCCAATTAGAAATATGAATTATATTGTTTGTTTGCTGCTAAATTAATATTTCATATCATAGCAGGAATGGTAATTTTGATTTAAAATTTCGACATTGTTTTTTTTATAGAAAAATGTCGATCCAGGTGTGCGCTGATAATCTCAATGTTGATAAATAATATAATATAAAAATTAAACATTGCCTGTCATACGTGTTTTATAATTTAAACAGATACTGTTGATAACATGCAATAAATATAATAACCATATTAGGATAATATATTACCTTATTTATTAGCCTACTGAAACTGAACAAAATAATAAACGCAACACTTTTGTTTTTGGCCCCATTTTTCATGAGCTGAACTCAAAGATCTAAGACTTTTTCTATGTACACAAAAGGCATATTTCTCTCAAATATTGTTCACAAATCTGTCTAAATCGATGTGTTTGTGAGCACTTCTTCTTTGCCAAGATAATCCATCCACCTCACAGGTGTGGCATATCAAGATGCTGATTAGACAGCATGATTATTGCACAGGTGTGCCTTAGTCTGGCCACAATAAAAGGCCACTCTAAAATGTGCAGTTTTATCACACAGCACAATGCCACAGATGTCGCAAGTTTTGAGGGAGCATGCAATTTGCATGCTGACTGCAGGAATGTCCATCAGAGCTTTTGCCCGTGAATTGAATGTTAATTTCCTCTACCATAAGCCGTCTCCAAAGGCGTTTAAAATAATTTGGCAGTACATCCAACCGGCCTCACAACCGCACACCACGTGTCCACACACCCGCCCAGGACCTCCACATCCAGCATCTTCACTTCCAAGATCGTCTGAGACCAGCCACCCCGGACAGCTGCTGCAACAATCGGTTTGCATAACCAAAGAATTTCTGCACAAACTGTCAGAAACCGTCTCAGGGAAGCTCATCTGCATGCTCGCCATCCTCATCGGGGTCTGGACCTGACTGCAGTTCATCGTCGTAGGGTTAGGGTTAGGGATTATATATCCAGTAATCAGAACAAAGTCCAATTACGGCTATGCACGGACCTTCGACCCAACTGGCCACCAATCTACAGCTTATAGAGGCCCAGAGATATTTTTTTGCTGATGCAAAAAATTCCCAAACAGGGTTAGGGTTAGGGATTATAAATCCAGTAATCAGAACAAAGTTAGGGATTAAAAAATTCAAAAATCGAAACAGAGTCCGATTTCGGTTGTGCACTGTCCTTCAATTCCTTCTGGCCACTTCCTAACTCTGTTCAGGCCTGTTCCCATGACCAGCACCCGTCATCCTTTAGATGCTTCTTGACCTTTAGATGAATTTTCAATCATGAATCATAAAATGGGTTAGGGTTAGGTTAGGTTAGGGTTAGGGGGGTGTTAGGTTAGGTTTTGAAAAATTACAACCGCTCCCCCCGACCTAGCACCCGTCTAGGAAGCTTTGGAGTAGGGAGACTGAGGATGCGTGCACGGGCCTACGCCTGTTAGATTATACCAGGTAAGCATTGATCCATCTCCTTTCCAGGAGAACAGCCTATTTGGGCGTTGGGCTGAGAATGTGGAGGACCAGGAAGTAGAGAGATTAAGAAAAGGATATTCCTGTTGGTTTTGTTTTGTTCCCTTCTAAGAGATTAGCCTAACTGCGCGTTGGTAGGTTTTGGGTAAGTGTTGGTTCAGGGCTAAATTTAGATCTTTTTAGCGACGAGGTCCCTTGTTGTTTAATTGATCTATCGAATGTGAATTTTGGTCAGGCCAGCTTTGCCATTTTATACTGTGAAAATCAACTGGATCTGGGAACGCCAAGTTTTTGGCTGAACTTGGCTCTGGATCGTGAGTCAAACTGCAACTCGAAAGTCACTGCCCGATAATCCTGATCCCTCATCACGTTCCATCAGCGAGTGCTACTCGAAGTGGAGGAAGATTTGAGGTCCGATGGTTTGTATGTGAAACTATATTCTTATTGGCTTTTTTAGATAGAGATTAGCCTGTCTGGGCATTGGTCACTGGGTTTGGGAAGGCTAGGTTTCAGGTCCATAGTTCAGCGAGTGGTAGGTTTTGGGTAAGTGTTGGTTCGGGGCTAGATTTAGATCTTTTTCGTGACAAGGTCCTTGTCGTTTGTTTGATCTAACTTCAGCGCGGATTTGATTTTTTGAAGGCCGACTTTTGCCATTGATGACATAGTCTCGAACTATATGAAAAACTTATGCAATTAAGCCATAGTCCCCTGGAAATTTATCCTGAAATCCTGGTCTGCCGACATTATTGCAATGTCTAGGAGGATAAAAGAGTAAAGTAGTTTTAGAAGTTTGTATTCAAATGTCAATCAATCCGATCAAATCTAGCGAACCTGGAGGCGTTAGGCCTGTCTGGGCCACCCGCATCCAAAAAGCCTGTCTGTGCTGTTTTTCCTACTCCGCCCGTCCTTTCCCACGTCTCCTCCCCATAGAAACAGGAAGGAGACATCGGAGGGAGCGAGATATAAATTGCATTCAAAAACAAGCCTCCAAAAAGGATCCTGTGCATAAAATGGTATGTCCAGTCCGATGGCTCTGGCAAAGGTTAGGTTTTGAAAAAATTACAACAGCTCCCCCCAACCCAGCACCCGTCTAGGAAGGTTTGGAGTAGGGAGACTGAGGATGCGTGCACGGGCCTACGCCTGTTAGACTATACCAGGAAAGCATTGATCCCTCTCCTTTCCAGGAGAACAGCCTATTTGGGCGTTGGGCTGAGAATGTGGAGGACCAGGAGGTAGGGAGATTGAGAAGAGGATATTCCTGTTGGTTTTGTTTTGTTTCCTTCTAAGAGATTAGCCTAACTGGGTGTTGGATATTCGGTTTGGGAAGGCTAAGTTTCAGGTCCATAAGTCTACGAGCGGTAGGTTTT